>JALLBC010000006.1:0-23915 GCA_036939775.1 Skeletonema grethae | reverse complement strand
TTTACTCCGGCTTTTTTTCTACGTGGTTTTTGTACCAGAGTTCTACGTACGGGGCAAGTGAGTGATTGGAATGTCGCTTAAGTATGGCATGATGGGAGTTGTTGTTGAGTGTGAAGCAAGAAAATGAGTAACGATTGTAACGTGAAAGTCTTACTTATGGGACTTGGGACGCGTGCCATTTTCTTTCTTTTCATACAAAAAATAATGGCACAGAGTGAGCATCAGAATTCAGTCGAGGTAGGAGTAATAATAAGAGTCTTTTGACTACTTCTACACTCATAGAGCAACTATAGTAGGTAGCTAGCAGAGAACATCAAGGCAGGGAGAATATCCATTTCACGCGTACTTTAAAATTTTTGTTACATATATATCTGTTCGTGAAATGACGGGAAAGAGAGTAATGCATGTGTTTGATGTGTATGAAAGTAGTTGGCAAATGGCTCAGACAAAGCAGACAGAAAGAAGGAGTAGTGGGAGAGAGTGTGGAATGCGGCAGCTTCCTCCTCGCTTTTATTAGACAATCTTGTTCTCGCAATTGGGTACATACACAGCAGTCGGTAGATATTAGACAGGAAGCTAGATGAACGAATATTCAATGATTTAGTTTAGCCATATAGCTACGCTTCTTATCCCATTGCGCGAGGACATAGTATTCTGATCTTTCTCTTTTACTGAAGTTGGTACTTACTTCCAGAAGAAGTTGTAACAACATCACCTTTTTTAGCTCCTTTCTTGACTGGTGATGTTGTGATTTTGGTTCCGTTACGGAAGTTCTTAGAGTTGCTAATACTTCCGGTAATAGATCCATCGGCATTTTGTTTGAAGTTACTAATAAGTGGAACATCGTTGGCTACTGCCGGCTTCTTCGCTCCACCAAATGAGAAACCAGGTGACTTCGCAGCCGGCTTGGGCTTCACAACAGCTTTAGTTGCTGCTGCAGCTGGTGCTGGAGCTGCCGGCTTGGGACTTGATCCGAATAGAGAGAAGGTGGGGCTCTTCTGCGCTGGTTTCGCTGGAGGAGCTGCTGCGGCTTTTGGTGCAACTTTCTTGGGAGCTCCGCCGAAAGAAAATCCACCAGACTTCTTCACGGGAGTTGGTGCAGGAGTGGCAGCAGGCTCTTCTTTCTTCGCAGGTTGTGATCCAAATAAGCTAAATGTAGGTGACTTTGAGGCAGCCTTCTTGGGAGGAGGGCTTGTCTTGGCAATTGAGATGGTACCAGGTCCAGATTTACCAATAGATTGAGTTCCCTGAGTTTTGGCAGGAGCCTTCTTTTGCGCAAACATGGGCATACCTCCAACACCTGCAACCTTCTTCGGAGCGCTCTTCTTCACTACAGGTGTCTTGGCAGGGGTGCTAGCAACGGGTGTTGCTGGCTTCGCTGGGGCTGAACCACCGAATAGACTGAAAGTACCGGATCCGCGAGGTGCTGGTGCAGGTGCAGAAGGTGCGGCAGGAGGAGCCTTGGGAGCGGCCTTGGGAGCACTAGCACCAAAGAAACCACCAAAGGCTGGGGAGCTACTCTTTTTGGGCGCAGGATTGGTTGTTGGCGTTTCAACGACAGTCTTCTTTGTTTCTGTGGCGGCACCTCCGAACAAACTGAATGTGCCACTGCCCTTGGGTGCAGCAGGCTTGACCACAGGAGCTGGAGCAGGTGTTTTTGCGACTACCTTCTTGGGAGCTGCCTTCTTGGGAGCTGCCTTCTTGGGTGCTACGTCGCCAAAGGAAAATAGACCACCAGCAGCCTTAGGTGCGGGCTTTGGAGCGGGTACTGGAGTTGGCGCCTTAGGTGTTACTGGGGCCTTGGGTGCAGCGGGTTTAGATGGACTTCCAAAGAAACTGAATGAAGCTTGCTTCGGCTTTTCTGCGGACACAGGGGCAGAAACAGGGGCAGGAGGAGCCTTGGCGGCTGGAGTTGAAGGTTTCGATCCGAAAAATGAATTAAGCGCTTCTGTCATGGCATTAGGTGCCATGTCAATTTCATCCTTCTTTGCCTCAACCTTGGGTGCAACAGGGGCTGCCTTAGGTTGCTCCTTTGGCTTCGCAGCAGCTGGCTGCTGAAAGAAAGCAAATGGATCTGTCTCCTTCTTCGCAACAGGTTCTTTCTTTGCTACTGGGGCAACGGGCTCTTTCTTTGCAACCGGTGCAGCAGGCACTTTCTTCTCGACGGGGTTGGATTTTGTGGCAGGTTGTTGGAAGAATGCAAATGGAGACGCTTTGGATTCGACCTTTTTCGGTGGTTCTACCTTAGGCGGTTCAACCTTCGGAGCAGCAACCTTCGGTGGTTCAATCTTTTCCACTTTACTTTCGACGGGCTTGGGTTTGTTAGCTGGCGCAGCACCTCCCAAAAACGATGCAAAAATATTTCCTGCTTTTTCTGCTTTCACCACTGGCTCTTCTTTCTCTGGCTCGCTCGCAACTGGTTGTACTGGTGTCTGCACGGCAGGTTTGCTTGATCTAGGCTTCCTGTTAACAAGGGCATCATTGGTCACCTGGAATTGAGGAGGGGGTGGTACTTGAGCCGGTCTGGTAGCTGCAAGCTTCTGTTGCTTCTCCATCGCTTCCTTCGCCTTCATAAGTTCCATCTCAGCAGCAGCTTCGTCGCGCATGCGACGTGCGGCAACTTGGGCAGCTTCCTTCTCCGCTGCCTCCTTAGCAAGTTTGATTGCCTCTTCTTCCAATGACAAAACTGGCTCAACTGGCTCCGGTTTAGGTGCCGGTTTAGGTGCCGCCTTCTTGGCCTTAGGAGGTGCAGGCTTCTTGGGTGCCTCAGCCTTCACTTCTTTCTTAGGAGCAGCCTCCTTTACTTCCTTCTTGGGTGCAGGTGCAGCTACAGTAGCCATCATGCCCTTACCCGCAACCATTGCAGATGTTTCCTCCAAATACTTCGCCTTGAATGCATCGAAATCACCCTCGGATCCAGCAGCTTCGTATGCCAACCTAGCAGCAGCGTCGTAATCAACAGATTCGATAGATGTTTTAGGAGCCTCAGTTACCTCAACCTCAACTTCAATTTCTGCAACGGGTTCAGCAACGGGTTCAGCAACGGGCTCAGGCGCAACGGGCTCAGGTGCAGCAGGAGCAGCTGCGCTAGTAAGTTGGCGGTACTCTTCCTCAGTGCAATCCGCATACTTATTGAGAACCATCTCCCTGCCATTCTCATTCGCGTATTCCTCCATGGCAAGAAAGTTGGATGAAAACGTAGGAAATCTAGATTCATCGGCAGTCTTTCCGTACTCTTTGCACCAATCCAAATAGGCAGAGCGAACTCGTGCCTCACGAACGTCGGAAGTATCAATCTCACCTCCATCCGTATCAATACCTGCCATCGCGTCAAGAGCTTGCTCAAGCTCTTCAACACTGTCCATACCTAATTGCTCAGCGAGTTTCTGTAAGCAACACAAAAAATTAGTCATCATATCAATTTATTTATTCAAATGAATAATATGTTTGTTCCACTTCAACTTACCTGTTCCTCTTCGGCAAGTGCATCGGCAGCTTCCGCAAGAGCGTTACTTGCGTCACTTTGAGCAATAGATGCCTCCATTGCGGTCTCAAGAGCTCCCTTCTGTGGTGCTGCCTCCTCTTCTTCAGTTGATCCGCCAGATTTCATCTTCATGTATTCTTCCTCCGTCATATCACCAAACTCATTGAGCTCCAAATCCTTTGGGCGGTCAGTTCCATCATCAAGTGCCTTTTTGGCAGCAGATACATTGGCGACAGTCAAAGCCTCGTAGTTGGCCTTAAATGTAGCAAATTTTGCGTCATCAGCATCCTTCCCAAATTTGTCACACCAATCATTGTAGGCAAGTTTGGCCGCGGCGTCGTAATCAATTGAAACGTCCACATCCGCATTAATATCCTCAGCTACCATCGAAAAACGTGGGGCAACAACGGAGCTTCCAACGGGAGCGAGACTGATAGGAGCAAAGGCATCGGCATTTCTCGCGGCGAGGGCAAGAAGCGCCGGTAGAACGTAGTGCCTATTGATCATCATCTTGGTGGTACTTTAGTTCACAGAGACACCCTATGAATTGAAGTTGCTAGGCCGAAGGATCGATGGTCGATGGCGGGGTGGATAGGAAAAGGATTCGACGCGCTCTCCTTACGTTACTCCTCACCTACCTCAACGTGGAGTAAGTGCTGACGTAGGTGGTAACACAAAAATGTGACCTTGATGTGACAGTAATTGCAATGTCATAAGCTTGTGTTTTGTCGATAAATAAAAGGCAAAAAATAAACCCGAGACTCGAGACTCGAGTAGACTCGAGATACTTTCCTCTATCTAGGTATCATGTATCTCCTTGCTAGCCGATATGGCAGACTGAAACAGGGGCACCTGCAACAATACTACTATCAATCATATCTAAATAGGACTGTTCACTTTCAATTGTTCACGCTTATATATATTATTCAAGATACATTCGTTTCAGACAGAGACCATAGACTTGTCCATAAAAACTTCATTTTATCCCTGGAGCTGAAGTCCTCACTGCACTGCGGGAGCTGATTGCCTAGCTGCTACTTTATCATAATCAAATGATGCGTCTTTGTCTCCTGGCACGGAATTTGATTCTTCGTCTAGAGATTTGAAAACCGAATCATCATCTGGCGAAACTTGCGAGGCTGTGTCTTGCTGCACATTTGTCATTCTTCCTACCTTCGGCTGAGGTACTGCGCCTTGGGCTTGGGTTGTTTTTCTAGAATCAGCAATGTATTTTGCTACTTGTCCCCAGTCATTTTTGGAAATAAAACTGTCCAGCTGTTCTTTAGACCAGTCTTTTGGGTCTTGTTTCCGCTCTGGTGAGCTGTCTAAAGCTGCATCGTCTCTATTCGATGAGGTTTCCTGTCAAGAGATAAGTAACGAAAAAAAGAACGAATATTAGGTGAGCATCATTGCCAAACTAACGAGATGAATTAATGCAATGGCTCGAGTTGCTACGTACCGTTCTAGAGTCCGTGGGGTACTTGTTGCGACTGCTTTTAACCCCGTTCACCTCATTTCCAATTCCACTCAAAGTTGATACTTCATCACTCCAGTCGTCGAAATCACTGTCGTCATCGGAACCAAGATTTTCAGCCTTCTTTGTTCGATACCGTATCTTTGGGGTTGATGGTGAAACGACGGGAGTTTTGCCGTCGTTAGAAGTACTTGAATTGGTCGGTGTGGGTTGTCCACGTTTCGAAGAAACTCTAGGTAATGAAGAATTCTGACTACTTTCCTCGTCTTCGTCATCCTTGATGACGTTGATTTGCGTATTTGAAAAGTCCCTTGTTGGCATACCTGTGTTAGTGATTTTCTTCGTCGTGTCCGTCATTGCAGATGCATACGTTCTTTGTTTGGTCAGTTCAATTGACTTCAATGACTTCGTGCGAGTGAAGAGTGATGCGTCAAGAGTCTCGTCTGTATTTTTGTCAGCAACAAAATGAGTCTTTTTTGGTGATGCAGGTTTACCATCTGGTTCATCAAAGGGAGCATCCGGTGGCTCTTCATCGAACGGAGTGTCGTAATTGTTTTTACTCTTTTCTGATTGACTCTTTGTCAAAGGAACTGTTTCAGCATCAGCCTTCTCTACAAATCCAGCAGGTTTCTTCCAACTGNTTCTCTTCGTTCTTTTCACTTCCCACGCTTTCCTTGTACCCAGCCGGTGTCGTCCAAGAGACCTCTTTCGTCTGTTTGTTGTAATAATAAGTTTTCCCCGTCGATTGATCTACCGTAGCCTTCCACAAATCAGATGCGACTTCCTTTTCCTCACTCGATGCCAGCTCTTTGCACGCTTCATCGTACCCAACCGGCTTTTCCCACACAGTCTCTTTCGTCTTCTTGTTGTAGTAATACGCCTTCCCGGTTGTTTGATCAAACGTTGACTTCCAATTCTTCGCTTCCTCAATTTGTTCTGCCGTGGCTTGTTTGGCAATAGCTTTTGATGAACTTGAATTCTTCTTTGTAGAATTGCTCTTCTTGGAAGATTTTTTGGGAAAGCGGAACAGCTTGCGCGTGCTCTTCTTTTGATTCGATGCTGTTGATGCGGAATCTTCGGAGGGCTGACTAGTTGGCACTGAATTGGATGCATTCCCAGTGTTACCTTGATCTGCATTTTCATTTTCAACCAGCGAGGACAGCCCAGCCCCATCGTTTGTAGATGATGCGTTTTCGCCGCCAGCAACTGGTGAAGGGCGACGCAGAACACTCGAAACTCTGTTTTTGAGATTAGGTCGGTGCGGTGATTTGGTGTCAGGATCAGGAGTTGTCTTGAAGTTATCATCAAGAACGAGCTCGATATTATCATGTTGGACAAGCTCCTCCTCTTCCTTTTCTAACTTTCTTTTTAGCATGGAAGAATCATCTGAGGAATCATCGTCAATATCATCTGGTGATACGCCCCAGACATTGGGCTGGGAGATTTTCTTTCTGCTGGACCGTTTCGACTTCTGCTCGTCAGTGGTGGTACCAATTAGAGCTGCTTGGCCCTCCGCAACAACTTCAGCAATTCCCGTCAATGTGGCACAATCATTGAGAATTGACATGAACATGTTTTCGTCCTCACGGTCGCGGTCACGATTGGACACATCTGAGTTACCTCGAGGGCGATGGGCGCCTAACGAGCCTGATAAATCCGAGATATTGGAGTCAAGGGAATACGCTCTGCAAAGGATGCGGTCCATATGAAATCCGTTATCTGAACTATTCGAAGCCGACTTGATGCTAACTCTTTGTCCAAAGCTGCCGCGGTTATCGGCGGAGGAGTTGCCTCGGCGGTTCTTCTTTCTTGCCATTGTGGCTCTCTATTATCTACTACTATTGCAATTTTGACGGCACCAATACAATAAATAATGGTTCAAATGACGTTGGCGACGATTGCACTCAAAAAGTTTAAGGCATGGAATCTTGTTGGAGGTGGAGCGGTAGCAACTAGAGCAACCTACCGCCGAAGGACTTCATTGTGGAGGGCTTTTCTAAGGCTCTTGTAAAGTGGTTGGAGGCAAAAATCACAAGAAAATCGGCTATCAAGAATGACCCAGTTTCCTCCATTACGAGAAAATCGGATGTCTAATAAGGAATCCTCGGAGTACCGAGAATGAAGTGTTGAAGTAAAAATCGATGCAGAGTCAATAGTCCATACTTAGGTACATACGAACCAAACAAACGATAGACAGGTAAATAAAACGACAAAGATCACTACTTATTTACCATTAAGCTATTGGCGTAAACAAGGCCCATCTAAATTGAAAGAATCTTTCACTCAGAGTTCAGAGTCAACTCTTTCCGAGTCAACTCTTCCCACTCTCTCTAGCCAAAAAATGACTGCTTCTGGATTTCTTTCAATGTCTTGCTTTCAAGTTTGCTGCTCTTCACTGTGGCCAAATCTTGCCTTTTGTCTCCAAGAAATTCGAGGGACTGAAGCGCATCAAGGCAATTTGTATTTACGTCTGATGTAGCAAGTTCACGAACATCCTTCAATAGGTCTTTCCAATAAACGACACTTCTGACCTTTCGCTTCGCTCTCTGTAACACAACATACCGCTCATACTCTTGTTCTGCAATACTTTCAGTCATTGTATCGTCTTTTGACTCGAACCCATTTGGATATCTATTGCTAATATCTAGAATGCGCTCTCTCAATCCAGAATCGCGTGGGAACCATTGATCAATAGAATGCCGTACACTAGGTTCGTTGCTGTGAAGAAGCTCCTTGAAAAGATTGATCCATCCAGGATCACAAAGCAACCATTTGGGATTCAGAGGGAAGGTGTAGCCCTCTCGTATTTTTTCGCGGAGGATGTTTTGTAGCTCTTTTGTGCTCACATACTTCCATATTTGATTGCCAGGATAAAGAATGAGGAAGTGATCGTCTACTACTTGTGGAAAGAAATAATTGAAGCATTCAGCCCCATGACGGACTGCCCCAGTACTATTTGCTAAGCGTGTCACAGTAGTTTCAATCATGGACTGAGACGTAGGGTCTCCAAATCCAAATTTTGGCATAGATGGGTAAAAGTCATTTGCTGCTGCAAAACAAAGTACTTCTAGCCAACGAGTAGTCCAAGGCTCAGGGTGTGTATGACTTTCCAGAATCCATTCTATTTGAGAGATGCACCAATCCAAAAGATCAACTTGCTCCGGCGGCATAGGGTCAGAATAATGAAATTTACTCGTTCCGATCAAGAAACAGTCGAAGTCAGAAACGACGGGCGTAACTTTTCCTTCTTCTTCGTACGCCATCACCAGCATTCGGGCATCAAATGGATCGTCGTCTGCACATTGGCATAAGACAGGAAGTGGCCCGTCGGTCTCTTTCACTCTCAGCGCTGAAAAATTCATATCCTGAAAGGCAGGTTGAGATTCTCGCCCTGTATACAATTTCGAGCCTGGGGATCTAGAGATATCTTTCCTCAACACGAGACCCTTCCATAGAACTCTGCACGACACTTCAATGCCAAACACTTGGGGAGCGTAATCATCAATCTTGGTCACCTTTGGATCATCCAATTCAGCGCCCATTGCTTTCCATGCATAATGTTTTTCGTGTCCTGCATCGGGATCGCAGCCATACTTGGATCTCGCCAAGGCGAATTTTGCCTTCGTAAAACTAAGCGTCATTTCTTTGGCAACATTGCCGAGGAACTCTCCCACCTCATCCCTCCATGATTCCTTCTTGAAGAATATTTTTGTCCGGTCTCCCTTGCCAATTGTCCGGATTCCTTTCTTGTGCTCCTCTTTGTGGATTTGCAAGAAGGGGATAAACCCAGACAAGTCACCTTCCTTCGCAGATTTTCCTTTAATTTCGAGCCCTTTTCCGACACCTTCTCCGCGCATCATTTTGGCAATAGCCTCAGTGCTAGTAGGCCGCCATACAGTGAAAATTGAGGATCCTTTACCAGGGTTCATCTCATGCATATCATTCAATACTCCCCCAAAGAGGGATATGTCATTGAGACTTTTCCGGATTTGCCATCGCGGATCCATCTTCCTGAATGCCTGCAGCCATGATATGATGTTTGACTCCGTTCTCGTTCTCTCGTCTACTCTTTCCTCCGAATCAGCAAGGCCTGAGATATCGCTGGAGATAGACTCCGTGACAGACTCTCGCTCTTTATAAAGTTCGGCTGTTTTCCACGGTGCAATTCTTCTCCTATCACCAAGAGTTTTTATTTCTCCTGCTGAATTTAGTGCCCATTCTGAATCCAGATTACATAATGAGACAGATAATGCAAGTAATAAAGCATCCTCGTCAACTGATCGTTCGCCGGACTCCGTTGCTGAAGAAATAGCATTATTGAATATCTTGCTGTTTCCTTTCTCTGCAGATGCGCAAACGCTATCATCGATGATTAAGAGATTCTTCTCAAAGGAGTTGTTCTTATCCGATTTTTCAGGGGCACCTGTGCCAATTGACGATTGAGCACTACGACTGGTGTTGTATGAAGAATCTTCTATCTCGGCCCTGTCGCTGTTGGTCGATAGGGAGATTTGCGTTGATGGTGCTCCTCTTTCGACGGAATCTAATAGCGCTGAATTTACATAATTGTCATGTAAATCGAGATGGATCAATGTTCTATTTTCTTCCAGAGCCTCGCCCATTGCCCTAGCACCTTTGTCGCTGATTTGATTGCCCCTCAGACATAGGTATATTATATGCTCATTTTCACGAAGTAGGTGAGCCAAAGAAGCTGCACTGCCATCTCCCAGACTATTTAGCGCTAGAGACATGTGTGTGATGTATTCATTTCCATTCAGTGAAAAGAAAAGTCTTGTTGCATTGAAATCATTCAGGTCAGATTCGTCCAAGTTGATGGCAGTGAAAGATGGATCATTTTCTTTAACGCGAGCAATCACCTCCGACATACTTAGACGTTCAACGTCTGGCATTCTGACATGTGAACTCATTTGGTTCGATATTCCGATCTGCTGATACTTCTTATTCTGCCCACCAATTATGACTGGCTCGTGGTGTCCGTTGCTTTGGCTGGATTCTCTCTTTTTGCCATTTTTGTTGCTGACATTATCACTACTGCTTGAATCGCTGGTGTCTTCAGAAGAGTGGTTGGATTCTTCTCTGTCACCATTTTTTTGCTCGCCCAAGTCAACAGATCCCTTTGGAGATATTAATGAGTTGATTTTTTCCAGTGAATCATCGTCTGCTGATCTGGGTTTGATTGTAGATGCAATTGTTTCATTATCAGCTTCCGTAATTGGCGTAAGAATCGTCATCGCTTGTTCTTCTTCATAATACTCTTCCTCGGATGAGTACTCTTCTGAGCTGTCATCATGAAAGTTCTCTGATCCCAACTGCGGCTGGTCTTCAGAATGCCCATTTCCAAGAGAATCTTCAGGATTACTTTCGGTGCTTTCTTCATCAGATTCTTCGTCATCTACTTCCACATCGCTCCCTTCTTCACTCCCCGAGCTTACTGAGGATCCGTCGTTATTTGATTTGCTTTGGAGTAGCTTCTGCGCTGATTTTGTACGAGTCCGGAATCTACTTCTTCGGTCTTCTGATTCGTTCTCGCTTTTGGATCCTCCATTTTTTCCCCCTTCAACTGGTACGTCTTCGTCGGATACAATTTTCGGTGCGTGGAATACATGCGCATCGTCATCGTCATCGCCATCAGAAGATGTACTACTGGGTGCTGTATCCGGCTTTGCATTAGAAGAAGACTTTAAATCTCTCATCATTGCCGCGAACCGCGATGAGCTCGAACCCTTTTCATCACCCTTCTCATCAGATGTATCAACACTATGCTTCTCTTCTGTAAAGCTGGTTTTCAAATTTGCATTAGCATTTCTGAGTGATTGCGTTTTGAACGAGTGAGAAAGTTCTGCACTGTCTTGGTACTTTTCCATTGCGTCGGGTCCAATATTGCTGTTGTTGACTTCGCCTGTAGTCTTCATATCTCTTATGCTTCGAGCCTTTTGAAGCAATGAGCCAAACGTGTCTTCAGATTCTTCGTCTTCGTCGTCTACCTCGCTCTTTACTTGTCGGCCCGTTTTGTTCCGGCCGAGAGGAGGTTTGCCTCTTCCATCTCCAGCCTGTGCCCCCCTCCCTCGACCAGCTCCTCCGCCACTTCCCGCTCCACGACGCATCATTGACAGTTGCTCCTCATCGTAGAGGGATGGATTGGTAGAGCCGTTCTGTATGTTTTTTGAGTCGCTAGTTTTGCTACTCTTGCTCGCTTTGCTTGTCCTACTAACGTCACTCGATTTGCTTTTGCGAGAATACTTCGATGAAGCAAGCGAATCCTCGTCTGCGTATTTGGCGCTTGACTTGCTGCGCTCGCTGAATTTACTGCTGCCCTTGCTGGATTTGCTAGGGTAGCTGTCTTCACTGGAACTGCTGTCGTCTTCGCTGGATGATCCCTCATCTTCATCTAATGCATCGGAACTTCCTAATTTCGATGATGACTTGCCGTTTTTGTTCTTCAACTTCGAGAAGGCTCCAAAAGGTAGTTTTTTCTTTTTACTACTTGACTCACTTACTTTGCTGCCCTTGCTGGATTTGCTTGCTTTGCTAGACCTGCTGATTTCACTTATAGATTCCTGTGAACCTCGTGATTCTGAACTTGGTCTTCTAGCTTCATTCTTATCATCTCCTATACCGGAAAGCCTTTTAGTGAAAAACGACCTCTTCTTTGGCTCCTCAGGAATCTTAGAGCCCGCAACTTTTGATTTATTTGCATCAATGGTATCTTTCTCATTCAACGATTTTTTGCTACCCTTAGGTTCATCAATCTCGGAGGAATAATCTGAATCTGATTCCTCTCCAGATGATGAATGTTGTGATGAACTGTGATCTGAATAACTTGTCTCATCGTCGCTGCTGCTGGCTAATGATGAATCGGGAGTTAAATCTTCTCGCCGGCGATACACTCCACAGCCGTTGGAGAAGCTAGAATCTGAAGAGTCGTCATCATAGGCAGCAGTTGATGGTTTGATTGGCACAGGCACTTCCTTCTTTTTTTGAGGCGGTTTAGTTACTCTTTCTTCCTTATCGCTCTCGCTAGTGTACGAGCTTCCCCCCTCACTTGATTCATAGCTACCGCTATACTCGCTGCTGCTGTATTCACTACTGCCGTCCGAATAATCACTTGCAGACGATGACAATTGTTTTTTCAATTCCTTTTTTTTCGCTGCGGCCTTTTTATGTTTCGCACCTTTCTTCAACTTTACAGCAGCTAATGCTGCCTTCAAGAACTTCTTAGGCATAATTCAGCAGATACGATGATTTAATACTGCATAAGAGGTTGGAGGGCAAGGATGGGTTGTATCGACTGCCTTGCTAGATTGGGTCCATGGAGGGTGGCTACATAAGTTATCACAGCCCTAAAGTCTGTCTATGAAAAAGCAAGAAGCAAGGTTGTTGACGTTACGTTGCTGAGCTGCGTTTGAACAGGTTTGAACTTCCTGTCCCTGCATTGCCGTTGTGGCTAACTTTCACTTAGAAAAAATTATGTGGTGCCATTGTCCATACGTAGGAACAAGTATTATATTCGCTCAATATCGCCATTACGACTTACTTTTTAAGGACAAATCCAAAATCATCCGGCTATCTTCGCCGCCAAAAGCGCGAGGAGTGTGCATTGTGCATCTTCCTGCTATCTTCGGACGAAGCCAATCAAGACACAAGACAAAAACACAAGCAAGGTGGGGATGGAAGAAGTCTGGAAGAAGTGGCAGTACATTATGTCGTAAGGAGAAGTGCAATCATCTACAAATCTCCCCTGGACGTGATGAAACAACGATGCTAGTCCCTGCGGTGGTGTTAGGCTGTGACATCCCAAGCTTGGCGGTCCTTTTCATCGTGGTAATATTCATTGCTGCAATTTTACGCTTGGCTTCAAAACCTAAGAATGGAGTGGGTGTTCTCATCAAAGATCGTGAGGATGAACACGAAGTTGGTAGGGCAGCGTCAATATTTAATAGTGATGATATCGTCGGTGGCAGTCCGTTGCATCTGCCGCATCCAGTCGGGCCTACGGGAACTTCCTTCTGCTTTCATGTCTACGCACCGCCCTCCGTTGACAAGGAAATACCAAAAGTTGATTTGGTTGGGACATTGGATTTCTTGACTACAGGCAAAGTCAGGAAGTTTGTCCCAATCGGTGCAAAGAGACTACTTGTGGTAAATTTGCAAGAGATGACGTTGGAAGTGTATGTTCCCAGACGAGGAAGAAAATACAAGAAAAAGAAGAAGGGTAAACCTAACGCAAACCGTGCGAAGAACAACAACAGACAAGTTGTTGACTCAAGTACTATAGCATCATTATCAGATGATACTACCAAAGCTAGTAGAATCTTGAAACCATCTGGAATCAACATTAGCACGAAAAAGCTTGTAATTGAAAATAACATCGATGATGATGATGATGAAGAAGACGAGGACGATGTTGATTTCGAAGCAGACGATAAGGAAGAACTCTGGAGTCCTCGACATTTTGAAGCAACACCGAAAACTGTTCTCAAATTAGATTATCTGATATCAGTATCTGCCCTCACGCCTAATCGACACGGAGGAGTGATTGAGATTCTATCATGCTCGCCAAAGGATGAATCCAAGTTGAAGAGAGTACCGAAAGGAAAGGAGAAGGAAATAACGCCTGTGGGAAACTTGACTCTGACTATGGAAGATATTATTGAGCCGCCGCCACAAAAGTCGTTGAAGACTTTTAGGAGGCCATCGTTGATATCTGAAAATCGCGAAGATCTAGCGGATGTAGCAAAGATGGAAGAATGGTGGCGGGGATCCAATGGCACTCATCTTGCTCGAAACCATTCGACTGCGTCATTGGTGACATCAGGTGAGAGAAAGAACGACGACGCTGCAGAACTTACTGAAGAGTCAATTATCGTAGGGGCTGGAATAGACGAAGCAACCGACGCAGATGAAATCAGTATTGCGCCGGCTGAAGTTTGTAACGATGAATTTGTGTTCCGCAGCTCTCGTGATGCAGCTGAATTTCAACGTATTGTGATGGCACTACGCACAAGTGGTAAAGAGATCCAGCAGATGTATGAGACACTCGAAACTCTCCAAGCTAATTCAGACGCACATTTCCCTGTAATTGAGAAACAAGACCTCAATGCAAAGAAAAAGATGAAGAACAGTAACACCGCCAAAGAAGTCCCTCGCTTCGTTTCGCCTGGCGTTGCACTTGATGATGCGTGGCGCTGCTTGAACGACGTCGCAGTCGTGAATGCGGGACTACGCCAGTATAGGCTCTATTCTCGTATGAAGTCGGATAAAGATGACGATATCATTGCTGCAGCAGCTAATAACGTCGAAAACAAAGAAGACACAAAGGATGACAATGGTTCAAACAATGAAGAAGACAAAGAGGTCCAAAAGAGAAAGGAGCTTTACGGGCACTATCGACATCGCAGAGCTTTATTGGGTATAAGAGATTTTTTCTCTCTCTTCGTGCCTCCTATTCCATTGGACTCACCAGTTGTACCTTGTTCTAGTACGTGCATTGCATCGGAGTCGTCGCTGGAAAGAGACTGCAAATTTAGGGGAGTTGAGGTACATCAATTGCGATTGCGTCTTGCTTCTGCGCTGCAACTTCGAGTTGGTAACGCCGCACTCTACGTAAGAGCATATGCTAGAGCACAGACAGTTGTACAAGAGGGGTGGGTGTTAGATCTCCTGAATAAAGAAGAGACCTCGCGCGAAGAGGAAATTGCAAATGACGACAATGACAAGGTTGACATAGAAATGAAGGAGAGTCCCACACTTATATCGCAAAAAATGACAAGACTTGCCTACGACAATGAGAGGGAAAACTTGATACGGGATGTTGGTGTTCAAAATGAATGCTATGAACCTGCAGCTTTTCCTTCTCAAGGCTATAAACTTGTAGGCTGGCACAGATTTGCAATTCCTCAAACTAGTGCGAGAGAAAAGTTTTGGATTAGTCCTAACAAAGACCCAATTGAGAGTATTCCAAGTCTGAAAGAGATAGTAACACGCCACTCTGACCTCCACTTCATTGTTGTATCATTTCATAATGATAGGGACAATTTGGCTACTTACTTTCTCCTTGTGCGGTCGTTGCCAATCGGAGTTGATGAATCGTTTGATGACACGGTGAGCAGATATGTGACTCGCCAACGCAACTTTCTACTTATATGATTTCTAACACTCAAATGTATCCAAATGATTAGGTAAACAACTTCGTGAATAGTTCGGCAAAAGAGCGGGACATAAGGTTCGAGCTAAGATTTAGCGTAGCGCCCGGGCACAGTTGGTCGTCGTTAGCTAAAGTGGCCATGCAGTTTGTCGCTGCTGCTCTTTTTAGAGGAAAGAAAATTAATACCCTCGGTGAAGAGAGGAATAATCGCATTTCAATTCCTGGTATGCTACTCTCGAATATGACGAAAGTGAAACACTTCGGTGGATCGCTACGAGAAGACGGATCACCTACCAACTATGTAGCACTCAATGCACACTTGACAAAAACCACACCAACTAGTCTTCTACTACATCATATCGCTAGCAAGACATGTTCTTTTGATTATGCAGTTGCAGTGAAGGCAAATAATTTACCAGGGAGGGTGCTTTCTGTTATTCGCATGGTAAATGTTGACAGTCAACAGAGCGCTATACCACCAACTTGGATGCCTAGTCTCGACAGTGAAACAGTTGAAGATGACACTTCTCTTTCTGCTGGTGACGACATTGAACCAACCTCTGACGTCAGCTTCTGGGGTAAGATTCGTAGATTTGGAAAACCCACAAAGAAGAAAACAAGCTCCGTGTCAGCATCAGGTGAGAAACAAGATGAACTTTACAGCGATGAAATTGATATCATTTATGAGATTCTTGATGGCATTCGTGTTCCTGCTAGGGAAGGAGATCGCACTGCAAATAAACTGGTTCGATTGAATCTTACGAGAGCAGACATAGAGCGTTTTGTCATTGCATGTGAATGTGATTTAAAGGCTGCAGTTGCGAGGATAATCAAGTCGCAGACTTGGCGATTTGCAACATTTCCAATTGATCAGCGATTATGCAGATTAGAATTGGAATCAAATCAATTCTTTCAGCAAGGAAAGGACAACCAGAACAACCCAATGTTTGTATTTAGAAACTCGCTTCCCACTCCTTGGGCTGGTAATGTCAGATCAACTATGCTGATGATTCTTCACAGGTTGGAGACGTTTTTCAATTCGAGAAGCGGGCTTGCTAAGGTGACAGTCATTATCTTGACTGGGGAAATCGAATGCGCTAGTGATACATCAACCAAAAAGAGAATGGCCTCAGCACCGGAAGACATTTCTTCAAAAGATGATGGTGTTGAGAATGATTGTGTTGCTGCACCCGAAATCGATCCAACTGCTGCAGAATACCACATCCATTCAAATTTCCAATTGGTACAACAGGTGTACGAGTTGCTTTCGTTTCATTACCCCGAACGCCTGAACAAGGCATTGATTGTGCAATCTAAAGCTTTCTCAAAGCGACGCATATCCAGCTTCGTACTCTCGCCGATTACACAAGCACGTGTTGTTGTGTTGAATACGCACGCTGATCTGAAGAAGTACGTGGCCGATTCAGAACTCCAGAAGTTAGGTTTAGCTACGTAAAAAGGCTTCTATTTTTTATTCGGCTCTAAGACTGATCTAAAGCTGATTCTGTTCGGGAAAACTGGGCACGTCTGCCACGTTCTCGAAGAGGATACTACGGTTTGCATTTCTAGCTTCGCCAAAAGTGTGCATCATATCCTTTAGTACTGTCTTTCCCTTTCCTCCGGCAAGAAGCAGTACCATAGAATGCTCTAAAGCAAGGTGCTCTGCACGGAATTTAGCTCTGATTAGCGGGACATGGGTTTTGTGCTCATCACAGTGCGTTACTCCTTTTTTATAATTTTCGCCTAGCCACTCTGCTTTGAGATTGTCCTCGAACCCGGACTGTAAGACCGAATTCCTTGCAATTTCAGATATATCAGTCATCGATAAGTCAAAACTTGCCCGTGCAACTGAGAATTCTTCAAGCAACGCGTCATCACTCATGTGAAACAACAATGGATCGTCTGTAGAAAGAGCAACATTCATTCCCCTGTAACAGTAATTCGTCATGATTAGAGGATTGAATATCAAATAGACAGCAGCGAGAGTGAAGCTACGTACCTCTTGAATAGTTTTGGGAATGGATTGGACTTGATCTTGCGAAAAAGAAAGTTGTTGGAAAGTGGGCTGTGCGTGTAACCCAGTAATAAGAGTTAGTGAGACATTCTCGAAGAGGAAGAGAAGAAATCAAGAAAGTGAAGCAAACATACTGACCTGACTGATAGACCTACTTGATCCAGGTAATACAAGTACTGCAGTGACACTTGTTTATCAAGATTGATACCGTGGTTAATAGACCTGCAGAGCATGTACGTAGCTGCCAGATGCATTGAGTCTCCTGTCTCACCAGCGTGTGGCCGAAAGGCAAAGGTATTCAACCCCTTTGTCTCTCTGAGCTTATTCAATACTTCAATGTTTGCCCAAAGATAGTATAGCTGTGTGGTGATAAAAATGATCGCAAGAACATGTGAGTATCTGACGGTCCTTTGCAGAGGAGCTGCAATAACATTAGATGACTTACCTGCCAACAATATGCAGGATTGTCCTCTCGTTTCCATGAAGAGGGTAGGCAACATGATAGGGGAGCCTGATTCGCAGTAGATGATTAATGTGAAGCAGTGCAAATGTGAGCAGCAAATCACAAACGAAACCAAAATGTATGAGCGAATCGAAACCAACCTCTAGACTGCCCTCATCGTCTACTGAATCAAACCCGACAATGTGATTCAGTAATTCGGCTACTTCCGGGTGTTCCTCAGGAAAAAGAGTTGCCTCAAATAAGGGACTAAAAAGATTCTCCAGCATGTCTTGAAAGGATACTGTTCCTTTTCCTTTTTTCTGGTATACTCGCCACAGCCTTGGCACCTGCACAAGCCACCTATTGTGAGACGAAAGCATATTGCCAGGAAAATCTCCAGATTGCCAGTCACGCAGCACCCACTTCGCCAGCTGCAGCCATTCCTTCCTCTCCATACCATATATTGAAAGACGCATTTCTGCACCTGACTTATGTCCCTTGCCCTGTTCATGACGAGCGAGCACAATCTTAGTTAATTCAGCGAAGTATCTTCCTTCAATGTGATTGTCTGTTTTTAGGAATATTTTGCGCATCTGTGCCATACGAAATGGAGAATATTTTGAGTTAAAATTGTCAAACCTCTGATACACGCTGCAGATTGAATCATGCAATTGAATTGTAGAGTTAGAGTTGGTTGGAATGAGCAACAAGTATGAGAAAAGAAACAGTAAATTATTCACCTGTAGTCAGCAAGAACATTGAATGCGTCTATTGTCAAATGTTCCGAGTCCAACCCAGCCGCAGTAAAGACTTCTTTCAGTGTTTGCCCATCTTCCATCACCACTGTATCTCCTTCATTCTCGAGCTTGTCTCTCACAAAGTTAACAAATTGCTTTGCACTTGCAGCAGCAGCCAAATGAATATGATTGTCAACCTTCATTGTTCTATAGAAATCAGTTCCCAGCAGCCCACTCTGGGCGGCATCCTCCGCTGAACCGTTGATTGTGGTATGCATTTTGAATGCAGAATCAAGCAATTGTAAGCGTTGGAAAGAGAATGACCTCATTGCTCCTGATGATGACATCTCTACAAGTCGCTGATAATCTTTAACGAACGATTCAAGAGATGGAACAGTAACGAGATTGTTTGTACGGCGGAAATCAGGAGCATCGTAGATTTCGCAAACTCCAGTAGAGCTGAAAACATATTCAAACTTCTTTGACTTTCCATTGTCTCCGCTCAATTGGCATTTTACTCCGTCCCCCATAAAGTACTTCTTTCGGAGTGCTCTAGCCTCCTCAATGTATTTTGCTGCAGTTTCATGCTCGGGAGTTACAGATCCATCTCCATAAAAAACGAGAGAGCGAGTAAAGCTGAGCGACTCTCGTTGTGGCCAATTTCCGTCCTTTTAGGTAGGTAAGAGATAAGTGAGTGCATGGATGGCGCATAGACAATAACACATTATGGAAAAGAAACAAATGTACATACCGCTGGTCGTTCCCTCGCAGGAGGATCTTGATTGCTTTCCAACCCAACCTCCTGACAGAGAACTTTGTTGTCATTTCCGCTATCACCATTCCCTTCGTGTGGCCTCTTTCGGTCATTATTATTATTTGCTCGCTCCTCTGCAGAACTGTCAAAATTTCTCATATGCATCGCTGCAGACTTCTTCCTCAGATTCAAGATCGGCTCTGGGATGCTATCGTCTTCGTTCATCATGTTCATCTAAGTATGGGCCGATATAGCGAGGTGTTTTTCGTACCAGAATTATGTCGATAGGGAAGAACATTCCCATTGAGGATTGCATGCGATGCAGAATGCAGAATAGAAGGCAATGATGTCACAGAAAAAAGATTCGGGCGGATGGATCTTTTGCGGGCGCAAAAAATGGCGCGCCAACCAAACTATCCGTCCACATAACGTGACCGACCATGGTGGCACCTGCCTACCTACGTCATCAATATTGAAAAGAGGTAGTTTTGTATATCCACCTCCTTTTGGTCTATCTACCACATGAATAACAAAACATCATCATGGCGATTTGCTGGATGTCGCTGCTGCTGCGGCTAATTTTGACTGCAGCGGTCTCTGCGTTCCTCGGAAGCAATTCACTTTACAGTCGAAATTCTTCCATAAGAACTTCGAAAACGACAACAGAAACTTGCAACGCACTATTCTCTGCAAGATCGTCTATTGATACTTTGCAGCAACAAATAATACAAGGCGCCACGCTCAAGCTGATCAACAAAAGTGATAGCAGCAGTCCTAGTACTGCTCCATTACGACATCAACAACAGAATAATCGGCTGGAGAAAGAAGAAGTGGTGGATGATAAGCCTCATAAAGGACAATTTACGTATTATGTTCGAGAAGCACAAAGATCCGAGATTAATAAAATCACAGACGTTCTGATGGCGTCATTTCATTCACAGACACAGCAACCATCCTTTGACTCATACATTAGAAGATACAAGAGTAATCATCTGTACATGTGCTTCGATGCAATAGATGAGAGCGACAGAGGTATATTCGTGGCTTGTGCCTCATCATCTTCGGAACTGACATGCGATGAAGATGAAATACTGGTTGGATTTTGCCTTGTCGATGGAAGACCTCCCGATCCATCATGTAAGATTGAATTCCTAACACCATCAACTCTTGCGTCGACATCTCCACGACCGTACTTATCAGACTTGGGTGTGATACCTTCACATAGACGGCAGGGACTAGGTGAATTGCTTGTACAGGCTTGTGAAGGTTGGGCTGATAAGCGTGGATATGACAAGTTGTACTTGAAAGTAGAAGAAAGCAACAATCCAGGCGTGAGATTATATGAAGGAATGGGATACGAGCGAACGAAGCTTCCATGGGCGGCAAGAGATGTAGACAAAAGATTGTCATCTACACTTTTACTAGAGAGATCGCTCGTGTCTGCGAGTCCATCTCCATCTGAAAGGAAGAAGAAGAGGAAACGAACATGGATAAAAGAACAACTTCTTGGCCCAATGATGGCTGCACTAAGCAGCAGCAGCAGCCTTCCCTTATAAAGTTACTAGACCTCTTCATCCGGAGAGCAGATTATGAATTCTTGTGCTTTCGTTGCACTCATAGCTCTGGAGCGAGAGAGAGTCCTAAGTACTTACCTAGACTTATACCACACTAAAAAATATCCAATCTTCTTCTCTCTAGAGAAGCTTACATAGATAGGTATTCCCGAAATGAAAAGTGATGTGCTGCAACTATTACTTTAGATCAGATTTGCGCTTTCAATCCACTGCTGTGAGTATTTCAATTCCAATATCTCATGTATAAAATGTATTATCTCAAATATATTTCCATGTTAAGGTTCTTGCCTTCCGAGAGGCAGCAGAGATTATCTAATTGTTTTGTTTGAGGACGTTACGTTAACTCGTGTGCCATTCATGCCAATCTGGTAACTATCATGCCTTCGGATGTCCAACTTGCCCGCCGTATCCGTGGAGAGCGCCTCTGACTCAATGTCATGACAATTCTTCTTGGAAAGTTCTTCTCCGACTTTGCTGCTTCATTTGGTTTTCCCAGCAAAACGAGGCAAAATTCTTTAGGGAGGCATCGCTGTTGGATGTTGAGAGTGATTGAAGAACTTTCTACTTCACATACTTCACATTCACAGCAACACGCGAGTGGATGGAGTTCGAGCACTACGCCGCACCTACCGGCACCAAAGCGCGGACCTTCAGGCTCAAACCACAAGAATTCGCGATGCATGCATCAACGATACCTATGTACAAACCACCAAAAGACATGCTCTTTTTGTTCATTGATTGTTGATTGTTGCGGTGACTAATTTCATGCAATTGAGACAGCCGATCTTGGACCTTCAGTTCAAAATCTACTTACATGGGAACAAGTACAGTTGTGCTCCTTTTCTTGTGCGAACGTCCATCTTTCACAGAAAAACTCAGTTCAAATCCCAGGGGCGCTGCCCCTCTCCGTCCTGCCACCAACCTCCCATCTTATATTCTATCGACTGCTTTGCTGCCAGCCAAGTACTACCCGGTCCAAGTGGAGCGAAAATATAGAAGTTTGAAGGTGCGTTGTCGACACTGTCTGTGCCCGTCAGCGGCTTAGACTTTCTGTCATATGTAGATTCAGGAAGCATGACATAGACATACTTGCTTTTGGCCGAATTTGTTCGCCGTCATCACAGCGCAATACTTTGGTATCATCATGACAGTTACAGTTGATGTGATCAAATTACTAATATTCGAGTGCCCCCATTATTGTGTTCATGCAGAAGTTAGCCAGCTTCGTCGAGATGCCTCTTCAAATCAATTTGAAAGGATCTACTGGAAGACAAGGATCAGAACCCGAGTCGAATAATGCTCACCCGTCTCCATCGTCACGAGTGAATAATGTTCCTCATCAATATCCAAATGTACCTGGAGCTACGTATGGAGCACACCACTTGCAGTATCAGCCTGCTAGTTCGCCTAGGGAATATTATCTGCCACCGCCTCCTCCTCCACACCCAGATTATTGGTACAATCATGGTCATGGATCTGTGGCAGAATCAGGTTGGAAACTTATATCTTCGCCATTAGTGACCAAGAGGGCCCAAAGCAGTATCACAGATTCCAAAAGTGGAAGGCAGCAAAGTGAAAAGTCTCCGGGACAATTTGAATCTGCGCCGGATATCTCTCCTCTCAACAATCCAACAAACAACTACTGCGACAGTGCAGGGCCGTCAATTGTGACGGCCCCATCGTTGCGTGGAGCACCATTTTATCCTCCGCCATTCTATGCCCAAGGTCCTTACCCTCCTTATTATGGTGCACCACCTCCTCCTCCTGATCATGCATCCAGTACACCACAACAGCATTCATACCAGTGGCAACATCCTCCCATTCCTTACCCAACTTATCCTCCTCATGGATACCAGGTTGGGCCGTATCCTCCATATCCAATTCCTCCTTATGCTCATAAACCACATATGCAACCTCCTCCTGTGGCGGGACAGGAGCAGTCTGGTGGTACTCTTCTGAATACGAAAAAGCGACCATTGCCTCCTTCATTCAACAAAAATGTTCATGCCGGTTATCTTCCTCCTCGACCACATCCACGTACAAGCCGGAAAAAGAAAATGTATTCTGATTTTGTAGGTGTGACTTATAACTTGACTCATGCCAAGTATCAAGCATGCATTACGCACTATAGAAAACAGTATTACCTTGGCAGATACAAACTCGCAGTGGATGCAGCGTTAGCTTACGATGAATCAGCAAAATTGCTCAAAGGACCTAACTGGAAAGTAAATTTTCCTACGAAGGAGGCGTATGAAGAAGCTAGGAAGGAGGAGGTACAGCATATTGGGAGAATCGGCGACAAAGTTACGGACGATGATCAATCAAAAGCAGCGGAAATTGTAGCAACAAAAATTGCAAAACTTGCTGCTAGTCTGAGTTCCCAGTCAAAGGAAAAGGAGGACAAACCAGCAGGTGTTGGATCGTCAAATCCCACTGCACAATCTGACGAAGCTTGCGACAGGAAGCCGAACGAGAAAGGTGGTGTACTTGTGCACTTCGAGCGCTCATTGGACGACACAAGCACGAAGAAGTCTGGTGGAAAGAAGACGCCATTCGCAACATTACATACGACCGATGGCGTCGGAGGAATGTCAAAAGTGACTCCTTGTCAGTCAGAGCCTGAAGGCATGCCTCTTGCAACGCCCAAGCTAGATTCAAAGCTGCAGCCAAGTCAGTCCAAACCCAATGACGACAAGATCGGCGATGATGATGAAGAGGAATCAGTTGTCAAGACCCCACTCGCCGACTCTTCTGACCCTGATCGCCATGTCCAAGGGGTTCATAAGAGTACTCCAGAGAGTATCATCAAGCCAAAGGTACTCCAATATCAAGGCGATAATGTGGAGCAGAATGCCACAGAATCAGCTGCTTCCTTGAAATCGAGTGTAGAAGCGAACGAGTCTGAGTCAAGAATGGAGCAACAAATACCAACCAGTAATGAAAGTGGTAAGAGCGCTGCACCAAACATAGCTACTCAAAATGCTACCCCTACCACTAAAAGTGAGAGTGGAACTTTCGTAGCAGCGTCCGCTTTGATGACTTTGCATGGAAAAGAGAAAGATTAAAAAGATAACATTACATGCATAACATTCACAATTTATGGGTATTACTGACAGAAATTTCGACTAACGAATAGCAACCACGACAGCCGTACAGTAACAAAGCCTAATAGCACCCTTATCTGAGAGGTCCAATTTGAGCTAGGTAGCAGCACCGCATTTCCACCAAATCGTACCTATCGTCGTCACTACGCGCATGAGCGGCTTGTAGT
>JALLBC010000005.1:0-32211 GCA_036939775.1 Skeletonema grethae | reverse complement strand
CCGCTCTATTTCAACCATGATGATCCCTACGCTCGCTCTGGCGGCTTGCATTGCAACCAATGTAGAGGGATTTACCTCTCCTCTCTCGCTACGTCCAGTTGTAATCGGCGCTGACACCTCTCTTTACATGGGAAAGAGGAAACCATCCATGAAAGAGAGACGAAGACAAAGAGCGAAGAAACTACCAAGTGCTACTGTCGATAGGGGAATTCTCAATGAGTTACCTGCAGTTGACAAATGGGAAAAGACAGAGGCTTCTGTGGGATCAAAACGAGAGGATATTCCAGCTTCAAATGGTGTAGTAGTCGAGGAAGAGGGCGCAACTATCGAGGAGGAAACAGAAGAAACCATTGCAAAAGCATCATCACTTGTTCAGGCTCAGCGTAAAAGCGTGGATTGCTTAACCCACGTTCGTAAGAGAGTAGAAGAATCATTTCCAATCAATGAAGCAGCAAAGAGTTTAGCTGAAAAAGGATACTTTGTGTACGATGGATTCCTATCTAAAGCAGTTGATGGCGATTCTGAGAATGAAGATGCAGTATTTGGAGATGAAATGATATCCGAAATGTTATCAGAGAGCTCTTTCATGCTGGAAAATGATAAGATGCAACGTGATATTACCCGCATTGCAGATGGAGAATTTGTAGCACAAATTGTCGGAGGAGAGAATTACGCCATGTGCCCCCGGCTGACGGAATATGTTGTTTCCATTACAAGACATTTGCCACCATTATTGAACAAAGAATATGATGTAATTGGAGCTGGAGATTTACCAAAACTAGATGCAGCAGCTAGTATGGGGTCGCTGCGGCTTTATGATCATAAGACGAAGTTGGGCACCATGGCATTCCTCGCCAATCCAGAGAATGCTGACAGTGCCGACAGCGTATCGGAAAGGGAATTTGGAGTCGTTTGTGGAGACAGCGATGGAATTGAAAACGACTCTCGTCGTCTTACAACAATTCTCTATCTCTCTTCGAAGCTATGGGAATCATCCAATGGAGGTGGATTAACTATGGAAACTGATGGTCAGAAGGTGGAAGCAATTCGAGATAGAATCGTCATGCTAAGAAGTGATACATGTTCTCATCGCGAAGAACCATGGCTAGGAAGCGATAATAGTGGATTGGATCAGGCCAGCTGTGCAGTTGTTCATTTCATCCAAGGGTAACAAATTTATTAGTCAAGCTAACAAGTTTTTGGTGTGTTACCTGTAGCCACACACCTTAGCATACTTATTGGAAGATAGCAGGATTTAAACTCTTTTTGAAGAGCATGTAATTAAACTCCCATACCTGCCGAAAAGTACAATAAATACAATAAGAAACGAATATGTGGCTCTAAGTACTTCATATAGATATAAGTTGGATGGATTGATAGATAGATTATTTTATTTACTACTCTCTACTCTCTAGACGCTGGCGCCAGTAGAGAAAGGAGAATTTAAACCGCACCTGTGTTGGATGCAAGAAGACAGGAAAAGGGAATGATGAAAACTAGTTTTCTTGCACTCTTTTCTCGTGAGAGTGCTATTATAGCGGCCACCGCGTACCGCATCACTTTTATGTGTGTCGTATCAGGAAAAGGCGATTGGTTTCTCACGATATGACGTCTCCTCACAAATTCAACGCCGATCGCTGGCTGTCACCTGTACCAACTTCCCTTGCATGTGCTTGCCACTTATTTACCACTGCCACTGAATGAAAAGAAACAAACCCAAAGGCAAAGGAACAGAGAAATTGATAATATCATGACTGACAACAACCATCAATATACACAGCAAGAGAGATCGACGACCATTGCGGATCAAGGGCTACCACCATCCGGACAGCAGTTCGAAAGAAAGAAGCAATATCGAGCTCGAGGATGTCGTGGCGGGGCTTACCGCAAGGGTAGAACTCAGCGATCAGCAAGCTACAATATGAGACGTGATCAAGAACGTCGCAGTAATCTAGATGCTTCTGCACACCAAGAGAACGACCCGCATCATGTAAATCGATCATGTCATCATCAACATCATAATAATCGCAACTATCGTAATCATCATCGAAACCAAAAATATCATGGCAGGCGGCCACATCCAAGCAACAACTTCATAAAGAAAGAATCGAGTGAGCGCAGTCATGATGCAAAATCTCGTACAATGTCCATCCTTCCAAGCGGAGAAGACTTTCACCCAGAAAGTGACGAGGCATCATGTACAAGTGATGATGTTGTCAAAACCGCTACTACTGATAAAACAAATCCATCTCCAGAGGTGTTGCCACCAATTTTACCAAGCAGCAGTTCCGATAACGCTGTTGCTGCCCCAATTGCCGAGACTGTGGTAGTCCCTAAATCTACAGTGATTGGACCTCCTTCAAAAGTGCCTCAAGAGGTGGTTACTAAACAAGCTGCATGCAATTTCAGCTTCTTTGCACTCTCACCAAGCTCATTTTTGTCAGGCAAAAAAGCAAAGAACAGGAGTAGCTACTTTGATTAATGTAGTGTACTTTGTAGTAAGCTACAAACTGAAACTGAACCTTGACAAATAGTGCTTCTGATGTCGAGCAAATAAACAATCATACGAGAGACAATAGAGGAGGAATAATGGCCGATGGCAAAAGACATCAAATAAAATAGAATATAATATTCATGACAACATTGTATACATTGCATTGTTTACTTTAAGGTTGATTCAGAAAGAAAAATCCAAGTTCAAACCCACAGCATTCTCCAGATTGATACATTCGTGGACAAGCCACATCCCTTGACGAGGAGGCCGACGCTCTTGAGCCATTGTCCTTGAAAGCAAGAATGTAAAAATATTAGAGTGAAAATATGAGAAACTTTACGACATTATTGACTCTGCCAAGCATACTATACCTTCTCTCATCAGCAAGCAACAACTCACCATAAGAAAGATCGTTCCTCTCCGTTCAAAGGTTGAACCTTGACCAGGACAGTCTGCATCGCGCCTCTAGTGTTGGTGCCAGGAATGAAAGTCCCAACATTCTCAATAGAGTATTCCTTGGCATCAACCATTGTCGAAAACGTTGGATTGGACGCATAAGTTATAAAGTCATCAAAGCTGCCACCTTGTGCTGCCCTGTTTCTATCTGAAGAATAATCCCAACATAGTTCTAATCCTGCATTGGCCCATGGTGTGTTGTTGTTTAACAATCCATCCATGCAAGCGACAACGACATCGCGTGCTGTCATATCAGCAGCGCTCAGCGATGCATCCTCTTGTTCATCATCCTTTGCTTGAGTTTTGGTTCTGGACAAGAAGTATGTGGAGTGATGATGACGCGGTATCACCGTAGAATGGAAGGCTTGTGCAGACGATGATACCAGGATGGTGTGTATGAGTAGAACCGACCTGGCCTTCATGTTACATTGTACTTCTACTCAATAGCAGCTTCGACACTCATGGCTAATAGCTCTGGTTCATGGTTCATGGTCTTGTGACTTGCTTCTTCTTGCCAGCACGACGAGCGGATGACGTCGCAGAGGCCGGACATCACATTTTTAGCCTTTATGTCATTTCGTTTAGTAGCACAAAGCCAATCCAAAATCAATCAAAGCCGTTGCCCGAAAACCGAGACCCGAGACCGCCCGGCCGAGGGCGAGCCAACACACGAACCACCCTTTGCATTGCTCTCTTGGATATCGTTGCTCTGCTCCTCAACCAGAGCAGATCTATCCGAGACAACTACGCAGAGCGGATGTAGTAGGAGGTTGTTTTTTGTTGAATTAATAAGCATTATTTGACGGAGACAACGGTAAGATTTTTCATCTTCGCAAGACCAATGCGTCCTCGTGTGCTAAACTCAAAATATCTTCGTGGTCGTAAGTTGTGTCATATCTAAGCTCACATACCAATGAAATTCAAATTACCATTATCTATCATTATTTTCTGTACGCATTGCAGCCAGACAATATTGCTCAGTAAAAATTGCTTTGATAATATCAGGCGTGACTATTTTCAGTGACGGACAGTACAAAAGTCATTTTACTCAGCAGTTTCAGAGAGATCGATTGTTGTATTAGTTAGTTTAAATTTGGATATCGGGAATGCCCAAATAATAAACTGAGAGCGCTCAACATATAACCAAGCAGAGCCTCCCTCCCTCTCTCTCCAATAAATGGGCAGCAGCACGGCCAACATAGGGTCAACTTCACTAATATCAAACGCCATGGCATCTAACAACGCATGGATGGGCAGTCAGTCCAACGGCACGGGGGGACTAAAACACAAAGGTTCCATCAGCGATGCCGTCGAAGTTAGCTGGTCCCGGGGGGGACGTCAATTCTCCTCCTCACGTGAAGTATACACGCGGGGGCTCTATCGGATCTGTCTCAAATTTACAACATCCGAGGATGAGGATGAGGGAAAGCCGGAGCCGGCTACGGCATTTTGGACCCTGTATGGGAGGAGGACGACGATTGGGAATGGTGTGCCTAATTCCAACCGTCCCGATGATATTTGTCGAAGGATGGATGATAGTATGTCTGGACCGGCTGCGGGAGTATTGGCCTGTATGTCCGATGATGATGGGGAGCAAGCTGCCCTTTATGCCATGCGGGCGGGGATGACTTGTGGGTGGAACATTTTGGGGGAGAGGGGGGATGTGGCTGTGAGGGTGGGAAAGGCCAAACTTTATCAAAAGTCTGGTACCATGAAGGATGCTAGGTTGCTAACACTTGATGCGGAACGATGGGTATTGTGTAATGGAGCCAGCTTTGCTGCGGGGAATTCCGTGTTTAATGTGGAGGAAGTTAACGAGAAGGAGCAAAAGCTCATAATACATTGTTCGAAGGGTCCCTTGAGGAATAAAACTCTTGAAGTTCATGCCTCTAGGTGTCCATATGTGTTTGGAAGGGCGCACGAGGCTGACCTCTGCGTTATGGATAGAGAGTTGAGTAGGAAGCATGGGGCTATCTTGTACATCAGGCAACCCGGAAAGGCGCGAGGAGTCTTTGTTTTGGCTGATCTTGAGAGTACGGTGAGTTTTTTGAATTAATTTGTTATTATTTCATTTCTTCTTGTCATGATTATCTTTGTTTACTAATCACCTGCTCCCCTCCTCCTATAATAATTCAGAACGGCTCATACATGAGGCTGACCGGCCCATACAACCACAAGGGAATTGGCGCACTCACCCTTGGAGACGAATTTATCGTTGGACGAACTGGCTTCTCTGTCAACAGATTCGATTGCGGTATTTCGGAAGCAATTGGTGCCCGACCCACCATGGAAGATCGTACCATTGTCATACAGAACCTGATGTACCCACCCCCCGATTATTATTACAGCGGCGACCCCAAGGAAATTCTTACCGAGTTGGCATTCACTACATTTGCAGCTGTTTTCGATGGCCATGGTGGAGATGAGTGCTCAAACTTTCTTGTTGACGCCTTACCCCGTCACATTCGCAACCAGATGCTTACACAAAAGGACGAGTTACGGAAATCAATTGAATCTGGGAGGGGACGGAACGGACTTCACGCCGACTCGGGCGAAGACGCAACATCCGAAGTAATGAGGCGCATTCTCAAGACGGCTTATCTTCGCACAGATAAAGAATTTATCACCCCTAAAAATGCTCCCCAGAGTGGTTCTACTGGTGCAACCGTTGTTCTTTTTGGTAGAAGACTGTTTGCTGCTAATGTTGGTGACAGTCGTGTTGTTTTGGCCCGCAAGAATGGGGCTTGTCTAGAGTTGACCAGTGATCACAAACCCAGCAGACCAGACGAAGCCGCGAGAGTGCGAGCAGCTGGTGGATTTATTTTGCACAAACGAGTGATGGGAGAACTTGCCATCACCCGTGCGTTTGGGGACAAATCATTCAAGATGGGAATAAAGGCAATGTTGGAGGAAGATGCCGATGAACTTGGTGCTGGTGGCGTTTCTGATGATGCCACAAAAGATCTCACAGCACCACTTGTTAGCGCAGAGCCTGAGATTGCTTCAATTGTGAGTGTCCTCATGTTTGTTGAATCTACTTCTCTTGTAACACTTCAAAATCTAACCACCTGTCTTCGTCATCCCCTCATTCTTATTTCAGGTTCTGACGCACGACGATGAATTTCTACTCTTAGCCTGTGATGGACTCTTTGATGTGTTCAAGTCTCAAGATGCCATCACATTCGCCCGTCAGGAACTCATCGCTCACAGGGGCGAGCCTGCCGAGGTTGCAAGAATTCTGAGCGACCAAGCAATTCGAGTCAGAAGAAGTCGAGATAACGTCAGTATTTTGATTCTTGTTCTTCGGCCGTTCTGGGAAGATGAAAACTAAACCCTGCAGCTTAACCCATCCCGAGAGCAAGTTAGGTTGGGTGGCTCATCTTCAAACATTTTATGAGTAGGGCTGATTGTCAATAATTAATAAATAATTGATGTGCTTAAAGCATAGTTGACACACATTTCCTACTATGTTGTAATATCAATAAATACTCACACTCATTTACACAATAATTAGTTCCTCACTCATCCTTTTTACTGTCCAACTCCGCAGAGGAAGACATCTTTCGCGTTTCGAGAGTGATCTTCTGCCAATCCAACTGTTTTCCATAGTAAAGCTCTCCCAAAGATGGACCAATTAGACGAATCATTTTTCTCAAATCCTTTCGAAGCGCCTTCCTCGTGGCAGGCAAAGCTGTCAATCTCTTACGAGCTGATGGAATCAACTTCATGACGTAAGGTCGTAAATCCTTCACATCCACCATCCCAGATTCTGCTGCCATAATACTCCAGTAGGAGAAGAGAGGGAAACTTGTAACGCATACCGCAAGTGCAGGGCCATCAAGGTTTGTGAAGAAGAAGAGCAACGCCGCATATGTTAACCAGAGCGTAGGCACAAGTATAATGGAGCACAGCACCCGTTCTGAGAGCATTACGTCATATCCCTTCACTTTGACCTTTGAGGCAGCTAAAGCTGCCTTGCGCCTGCGATTTGAGTAAATTCTCGAAGCAAGACCCACTGGAAGGTTCAAAAATATAGCTGGCAACGCTGCCAGCGTACCGACGAAGAGAAGGTGAGTAATATGCCCAACGATATTCATCCTGTGGAGGACAGTTTCTCCTTGTGGGGGGCCATCGCCAAGTTCTGCCTCTTCGTAATCTAAACCGACAACCTGATAATCACGGATGCCAAGAGCAGTCAACTCTTTTTGATACGCCAACAACCGACTTTGCAAATCAAGCCACTCTTGTGGGGGTTCTCCATTCACCGAAAGAAGCATACGCTTGTAACCTTCTGCAAATCTGCGACCCATATCTTGTCGCTCCTCTGCTGTTTGCCTGATGCCGTCCTCCCTATACAACCGACGTGCAGCGTGAATAACCTGCATGGTATCATAATCAGGGACGGACACTATGACAGAACGCATTGAATTTTCAATTCGAGTTAGCAAGCTGTTGCATACACGTCGCTTATCAGCTCCTCCTTTCTGGTAATCTTTCAAAGTGCCTGGCTCAATGTATGTTGCGGCCCCAAACTCCACAGTGGCTTTACCACGAAAGCGGTGTGCCCTGAAATAATTCAAACCGACAGGAACTATAGGTATACTGATGCCGTCCTTCTCAAGTGCAGAGTAAGCAATCAATGCCACTCCAACTTTGAGTGGCAACAAGTCAGTTCTGTCATGACTTCCACCCTCGGGAAAGATTCCAATCGTCCCACCACTTGCCAACTTCTCCAGCACATTCTTGAACACATCTTTTTGATCAACACGTTGTAAAATATCAAACGTAACGTATTCAGGGAATGGCTGTGTTGCAATTGCGTCAAGCACACCATCTTCTACCTTGATACACATTGCTTCATCATTTTCGATGCTTGCCACTTTAATGCCTAATGCAGTTTTGGGGAATCTGATTTTATCACCAACTTTAAGTTCAGTTGAAAACTTTGTGCCCTTCCCAACAACATGGATCACACCATCGTCAGATGACTCTGCAGCAACGGTGATACTCCCAGCTCCCTTCTTGGCACTATCTTGGGCTCTTTTCACTGGAACTCCCCCCATTGCCCATGCCAAGTGCCCAATGACTTGCCTCTTCCAACTTTTTTCAGCTACCAAATATGAAATCGTCCTTTGACAGGTGCACATGATCATTAATCCATCCATGAACTGGTTGGCATGATTAGCGGTAAAAATTACAGGTCCATATTTCGGAATATTTTCTCTCCCAACGACCTGAACGTCATTGAAAAAGATAGAGAGGATAGAATGGAAGAATATCTTCGTAGAGAAATAGATGAGCGGTCTCAAGTTCATAATGAAAGTATACGCCATGCAGCCAATGGCCAGTGACGCGATATGCCATGGCGCAATGGCGGGGAAGACGTGGAGGAAGATCTTCACTGGGTTGAGCACATCTAGGGATAGGAGAACGATGATGTAAAAAAATACCAACTGAGCCTTGGTATAATCTAGCTCTGATAGCATCAACTCTCTTTTTCCAACCATTTTGACAGCGTTTATATCTGTTCTCCGCCTCTGTTATGATGTAACTGCAACCTCTTGCCAAATACTTATATGTACAATATTGACCGGAATGCTACTGAATGACGTGCTAAGATTGCAGTGATAATCTCTTTTTTCAGTTGATTGTTGATTGACAGGAGTTGACACGAAGATCTTTCGTGCGTTTTGATCCAACTAACGGAAGATTCGTTGTGGTGTGTCATCGACCATGCTGTCAACTTTTTGGGGAGGAGAGGAAAAGTAAAAGTACAATAGTACCATACTTATGTTGTTGCTCGGCAAGCCTTGGTGGATGGAGATCAATGGGGATGGAGGTCAAATCAATCAATCAATAGATACAAACCTTTGCATACGAGCTAGAGAATCATTCTATAACTATGAATAAACTAAAATCTTATTCTCCCAAATGTAAATACTGAACAAAGCTCTGACTCCTTTCCCTACACTAATAATATTGCCCACGACTTGTTTGTGACATATGCACTTGATCGTTGTATGCTGGACCTCTCGAGGGTGTCAAGGAAGGATTACGAATGCTAGACCTACCTTGGTTGTAGCCCAAATCAGCTTGCGTCTGCTGCTGTCCATAGTTCATACTTGCATGGCTCGTGTAGATGTATTCATCATTATCATAGCCCCTCATGTCTTGTCTTGTCTGCGCCTTGAGAGCTGCCATTTGTTCTTCTTCCATGTCAACAGCATGTGTGTCCATGTGATAATCACTTGATTTTGAGCGCATCATTGCTTTGAATCGGCGAGGGCGGAAGAAGAACACACTTGCAAGCAGAAAAATCATCCCCGATATACCAAATGCGGCATAGTTCATGATGTCCTTGAGTTTATCATCACCCTCTTGCTCTTTATTCAAAGCAGACACTCTCGACTGCTCTGGCTTTTTCAATTCTCTAGCACCAACAACTTCTGCATCAGCGAAGTAATCAACGGATTCTGGAACTTCGCTCAAATCACCCTCCACTGATGTTGGAGGAGCCCTTGACGAGAGCTCCTTTTTGAGCAACTCGCGATCTCGGTTGATTGATTCCTCAACAACCTCTCCAAAATTAATCTTGGGTGGAGGCTTGTACTGACCTTTTACAGACACGTTGATTCTATTTGCACTTTGAAGTCGTCTTCTGACCCCTGGAAGACTATTACTGGCAGCACTGTCCGCTGTTATCTCTTGTCCATTCACAGTGACAGCGAGAATCTGTAAGCTGTCATTATCAGAAATCACTTGATTGTTGAGAAAGTCTTTTGCAACTTGCGCAAAATATTCTTGTTCACTTCCTCCCATCTCTCTGCCGGGTACGCCACTAAGCGTTACCTCAGAGTCAGTTTCGACAGCACGGCTACCGACGTATTCAACTTCGTAGCCTTCCACAGTCAACTCTTTCTGAACATCGTCTGACTGATTCAGAAGATCGTAAAGAATCTCATCAGAGGATACAGTATCGTGATGTACCACTTCCACTTGAATCGAAACAGCAGTGCAAGTCTTGGGTGCTTCTGGTATACAGAGATACCCAACATCCATGGCTGAAACAATGACACCTCTCACCGTCGTGACAACTAGACCATCTTTCACCGCATGTTCATAGAGTGGGTTAGACTTGTCCTTCACGAATGAATCAAGCACTCCTCTGACACCATATTCCATGTCATAGGTGACATCTGCCATTGACCTGTCAGCAGAGTGCTCAGCATAGAATGTGTAAGTCACAGCTGTCGTCAAAGTTGGTATCGGTGTGGGGCTTGGTGTGAAGTCAAAACTGCTGGGGGGTTCGGACGGGCATTCGGCCACATAGTCATACCTAATCTTCAAGCTGGGCACACGTGGGGCATAGAAAGTGTAGTCGATTCCTTTCAGTTCTTGGCCGAATTGTGGAAAGTCGGCACCGCCCGCACCTTCGTACACTCGGAGCTCCGAGTTTGAGGCACAAACTTTACCAATTGACGATCCAATTGTGTACCTCAGATCAGCAATTGATGTGCATGTATAAAATGCCCAAGTCTCACCCTCCTTCATCGGCATAGGTTTAAATTCTTTCTTGGGTATGATAGCAGAGGTCATCTTTTCTTCTAGAGGAATGACAGGACCTTGCGTCTTGCGATCATGGAAACCAACAGGCTTGGACAATGTGGTATTGGCGACTTTATAGGGCCATGCTTGAAGATCATTTTGGAACCCAAACCAGGATCCGTTCTTTGCGTAGACAGCAACCCAAGCTTCGTCTGCAGAATTCCAGTCAACCTGCATCAGAACAAGAGAAGTAAAAGTGATGTCAGTATTTACATAATATAAAGTTGGACTCGCTGAGGATGGAGCGAGGAGGCAGATACTTACATTCAAATCTAATCCTGTAACAGTAAGGTCGACTTTGGGAGAGACGTCAAACAAAATGCAATACGACCCTGTCCCATCTTGAAATGTCGTGGCCAACTCATTTTCGGAAGGACACATGCCCTCCTCATCTTTGTATGCATTTGCGACCTCTGTGGTAGGAGCCGGGCTAACTGTAGGAGCCCCAGTCGGGGGCTGCGATTTACAGGCACTTCCATGAGCATGGTAATGGAAAGTTCCACTGAATTCACGAGGATGGAAACTAACATCTGAGCCATCACCTCGAAGAGGATACTCTCCCCAAGACCTCCCCACACCAACGTTGAGAATGCCGTCAGTGGTAAAGATACTTCCTTCGGGGATAGTCGAGTTGCGGTAACGAAGATCTGGGCCATTCAGCACAGTTACGTAGAACCCAACAACGTGTCCAGGCTTCAACACCACATTCTTGAGCCAAGCCTCTTCAGGAATTGGAGACCCGACACCTGGGCCCCGACCTTCAATGGTACCCTTGGCAACGAGTTCCCAGTTGTCAACGATTTTAGTCTGGCCCTCAATAGGAGAATAACTCATATAGCTTTCTTCACCATCAGTTCGTGCATAGACTTCAATCGAGGTGTTGACCAAGTTCCGAATGTAGACATCCAAACCAAAAATTTCCAAATCTTGATTCTCGGAAGTGGTGCCGTCACCGCCAGCTGGAGGAATAGCTGACGCAACATCAAACATAATGCCAAAACTGCCAATAGTGTCGATATAGCCTGTGCTAATGCTTACATCGCACCCAAGCTCTGGAGACAAGGAATACTCCAGTTCATCATAATACTTGCGTAGAGAACTGCTCGTATCAAGAAGATCGTAGTACAAAGCCCCATTGAACACTGCCGGTGTCATAACCTCTGCAGCAGCTCCATTCGGATCATCAACCAAGTATGCACTGGAAACTGCACTACCTTCGTAGAGGTTTACATTCGTATCAGCTTTGTACAGAGCAGAAACTGCAGAGCCAGGCGACGAAATGAGAGAGAATGGATTGGATTGACTATCATCTACAGGGAGTACAACGACGTAGATTGATAGTGCTCCCTTGGGAGGTATAAGTAATGGATAATCCATTTCATCATCAGATAGTTGCAATCGACGCTCAGAATCTTTGCTTCTGTAGTATTGTAAGAATGCCTCAGTAGGAATCAATGTCTCCTCTCCATCATTTGAGCACATTACATCTGTCGTATCCAATGCCAATCGATAACCTGTTGAATCATTGTTTGTTGTTTGGGCGGACGTCAAATCGACCGGTTTGGTGTATACTTTGATCCGACACAGAGGAGGAGAGGCGCTACCAGCAACATTCAGTCCGAGTGCAGACACGATTGCATATTGATTGTCTCCGTTTTTGTTCTCGATAGTGAATGCGACTCCATGTGTTGATTGTATAGATCCATCGTATGTGGTTTCTAATTTGAAGTGATTGGGTGACTGCTGCAATTGACGATCCTCTTCTGTTATTGTCTGAGGATCAACAGCAACAGCAGCTGTGCTAGTCTCCCCATAATCTTCTTGCGCTCGACTCAACGTCGAAGTAATCGAAAGTATATCTGCGTCATCCATACCATTATTGTCGAGTACATTTCGTGCAACATCTACCATTCGTGGCGTGTTGATTGATGCAGCAGGAGCTAGCGGCCTAGGAATGATTTTTGCACCAGTTGAAGAGTCTGGGATGGTGAGAGCCAATAGAAGCCACACCAAAGCGAGCGCATGTGAATTATTTGAGTACATCATTTGCGAAAATAATAAGTTCTTTTGCTGCTTTTTCTGAAGGTATTGCATTGATACTATTGCTCTGAGTATTGCAGCAGCATCATCGTCGTTGCTAATTATTTCCGCTCCAAGAGAGAGGCGATGTACCTAGCGCACGCACAAAGCATGCAAAAGCGCACACAAAAGCAAAAGGTTTGGTTTCACGATCTCACCAATCCCACATTGAGTGGAAAAGACCCTGCTATGACCAGGTATGGGTCTTTATGTGTGCAATGTGCAATGTGCATGTCTTTCAATGACCTACCAATGACTCTATCTGGGACAAGTCCAAATTTTAATGGACTGTCCTTATTATTTTACCGCCACCTTTTGTAGGACATCCGGTCCGGACTCCCCATCAGCCATTGAAACTGATTTCGATGATGATGTCTACCATACCGACCTGCCTTCTGCCATTGTTCTATGGTATGAGTGGCATGCCAACGAAAGCTTACGACTACAGGAAACCGAACATCAATTAGCATGGATACAGACGGTGCAGCTGAGCGCGGCTCTGGAGGAGCCAATGATAGAGTGAACATCACAATTCCATACCTCCATCGATTGATATTCTACGCAGAAGCTTTGGCCTACGGAGCCCCCAAATCCAGTTTGTCCACCGATGATACTCCTAACCTTGATGAAGACGGAGAGTCTCTTGTCAATCAACTTGCACAACTATTGCTTTTGGCATCAGATCCTCTAAATCTCATATCATCAAAGACTGTGCCGTCTGAATTCTTTGAAGATGGCGACATTGGAAAAGTTGTCGACGATGAGGCAATGCAAGAGAACGATGATTCAGAGTACGAAGAAGCAAGTGACGAGTGTATCCCCTACAAATTCATTCCTCTTCGTGTCAAAGGTGGTAGAAAGCGTGATCCTACTCGTATCGATGCTCTGCGTCACTTGTTACGTGCATTGGCACCTGTTGCATTGGATGTTGCGACGCGTGCATGTTGTCATGTCCTCGTATCGAATAATACGGAGAGCGCCAAGAATGATAATAACAATACTGCAGATAATAATGGAACTGATGAAAGTAGCGGTGAGAGAAAACGACTGCAGGCATTTGTATTGCTGGGATTTTGGGTTTCAATAGCACCACAACTTGCTCCAATCATTTCAGATTTGTTCAATGAGTATCCAAATCTGGCTACAAGCAATAGCATGGAATGCCCTCTATCTATATTGCCGTTTGTGCAAAACAAAATGAACGGAGAGGGAGTTTCCAAAGTGCTAGACGACGAAGAAGCCGAAGCAGCAGTTGTAGCTGCAGAAGCTGCTAACGAATTGCTTGATGCGTTTTGCTCGAAACGGAATGAAAATGCATTTGTGAAAAGGTGGTGGAATTGGGATACATCACTCTTCATCTTGATTCATGCAGGGAGTGATTTGGATTATGCGAATATGGTGAAAGCTGATGATGTAGATGCTGATGGAGATGCATTGATGGAAGAGGGAAACACCACAAATACCGAATCTTATGTCAAAGACATTGCTTATTTCATTGGTGGATACTCTCCCGAAACAAATGCGCCTCATTGCACTCATTGGAAAGAATCTATTTTCCAAATGAGGTGGTTTGCCTCTCGTGCTGTGGGAGCATTATTTTCCCTTCGCCCGTTGCCGTTGTCGAATTTTCTAAAGTCAGTCTCTGTCTATGATAGAGACGTACCTTTTGTCCGTCACCCATGGTCAATTGACGAAGAAATTGCTCTGTGGGAGACGAATTCAATGTTGAGTGTGGGTAGAATAGTGTTACCAAATAAAAGGAGGAAGAAAATAGATGCACAGTCACCCGATGATAATGACGACAAGTACACATTTCCAATCCCATCTATCGAGGATGTACGCGACACTATACAATTACACCCTTCATTGATTCACGCTGGACGTGGCGTCTTAATTCCACGTAGAGGGTCTGTTGTATCATATCATCATTGGTGCCAATCAGATGATGTATCCCAACAAAGAATATCTAATGCAGAGCGTTCCTTCATTCCAACGAACACTACAGTGAGAAATATGTCACTGATTGCAATAGCAATGGCAAGTGACCCGCATCCACCTCCAATCCTAGTTTGTGGGCCATCTGGATCAGGAAAATCAAGTCTAATTCGAGAGTTAGCTAGATTATGCTCATCATTTGCAGCAGAATCTTCGATAGGATCGACGTCTGTCAATTTCAGCTGCCAAGATGACGAACTTTTAGAATTACACGTAGACGAGGAGACAGATTCCAAGACTCTCCTCGGATCTTATGTTGCAACGGACATCCCAGGTGAATTCATTTGGATGCCAGGCCCATTGACAACTGCTGCAAGATCTGGCAGGTGGGTTCTAATCGAAGACGTTGACTCGTGTCCAGAGGAGATACAGGCGGCACTACTTCTGCTGCTGGAAGAAAGAGTTCTTCCATTGGGTGTGGGGAAAGAAGAGCGTTGTCACCCTGGATTCAGATTATTTGGAACTTGCCTGACACACATTAACACAGACGGAAGATCAACGCGAAGGTTAGGTGCTGGCGGAAAACGAATCCTGCAGCCAAATTTGTGGAGAAAAGTACATGTGAATCCATTACCTTTTGCAGAGTTGCAAGAAGTAGGCCAGCAGATGCATCCAGACTTGCCGCAATCAGTCGCTGAAGCTGTTCTAAATGTGCTGAGAAAACTTGACAATAGCGGCCGAGATGACGAGAATGAAACCACAGACAATGTTCAAACAAGGAAATCTGGTCATTTGAAGGAAAGTATCTTTGGACACGGAGCACGGAGCGCATCGGTGAGAGAATACATCAAACTCTTATCTCGAATCGCTTCAGCCCTGCATTTCGAGCCTGGTAGCGAATATGTGACTGAGTCTCAACGGCTTGATTGCTTAGCAGAGACCGTGGATATTTTTGCAATGTCTTGTCCAAACATTGAGAGAAGGAGAGATTTCATCACTCAAATTGCCGCTCCGATATGGGGTTTGACCGCAGATGCAGCAACTCGATACATCGAAGGTCGAATTCCATCCATATCTGCTGGGGGGAACATGAATCGTCGCATCGAGATAGGGCGTACAACATTGATGGCGAGGAGATCAGAAGACGACATGCACGACGATACGTTAGCGCCAGGAAAGAAGAAGAATTTTGCCGAGACAAACCATGCGCTAAGGTTGATGGAATCTGTGGCAGTGTGTGCCGCACAGAATGAGCCTGCCCTCTTAGTTGGTGAAACCGGTTGTGGAAAAACTACAATTGTCCAGCGGCTTTCGAATCTGACTGGTCAATCGCTTCTCGTCCAAAATCTTTCTTTGCAAACAGACTCGACCGATTTGTTGGGAGGTTATAAACCGTTAGAGATGCGCCATGTTGCTCGCGGTGTGTACGATAAGTTTGTGGATCTGTTTGTTTCTAGCTTCTCCAGGAGTCAAAATGCACAGTTCCTAAGATATGTTTTGGCTGCATTTGAGAAGGGTGATTGGAAGAAGCTTGCGCAATGCTTTCTTAAAGCAGCAGGAATGGGAGAAAAGAAAATGAACGAGCTGTCTAAGAAGGGAAAGAAAGCTAATAATCTGGAACTCTGGTCCGAATTCCGATCCACTGCAGAACGATTTGAACGCCAACGAGTTGCAAGTGAATCAGGACTCGCTTTTCTATTTACTGAGGGTGCTCTTGTTGATGCCATCCGAACAGGTAAATGGGTTCTACTCGACGAAATAAATCTTGCCTCTAGTGAAACGCTTCAAAGACTTTGTGGCCTCCTCGACGATGCGCATGGGAGTATAACTTTGACAGAGAAGGGTGACGCAGAAGCTGTTGTAAGACATCCTGATTTCAGAATTTTTGCAGCCATGAACCCCGCCACAGACGCGGGTAAGAAAGATCTCCCTGCTAGTATCAGGTCACGATTTACGGAGATTTATGTTGACGAGCTTGTTGATTCTCTCCAGTTGCGTTCGGTTGCTGCTAGATATCTTGATAAGGCGGTTTCAACCAACGGGGTGCCTTTGGAGCACTCTGAATCTGTAATGTCTTCAGTTGACATGTACCTAAAATGTCGATCTTTGTCAGAGCAGTCTCTTGTCGATGGAGGAGGGCAACGTCCACGATATACGATGAGAACACTTTGTCGAACACTAGTTGCTGCAAGAAATCTCATTATCCACCAAAGATTCGCACCGCACCGAGCTTTGCTTGAGGGGTTTGAATTGGCGTTCGAGGGATCGCTGGATCTACCCTCTAGGGCTATCGTGCAGAAACACTTCAAGAGCATGCTTAGCAAGGGGGTTTCACAGAAGGAGCGAGATCATCCAGGACGGAGACCAGAAGGGAGGAATGGTAGTAATGCTTTCGTAATGATCAAACCATTTTGGATAAAATCAGGACCAGCAGACCCAACGGATTGGGCAGACCCAGTCAATTCTCCAGATGGGAAACCCAAATTTGTTCTTACCCCTTCAGCCACTGCTAATCTCCGGCGGCTTTGTCAGGCTGTCGCGAGTGGGCCTTGGTCTGTTCTGTTAGAAGGACCTACCTCCGCTGGAAAGACGTCACTCGTCGAATACTTGGCGGCGAGATGTGGACATCGATGTGTTCGAATAAACAATCATGAGCACACAGATATTCAGGAATATACAGGCTCTTATGCTGCTGATTCAAAAGGGAAAATATCATTTCAGGAAGGAATCCTTGTGCAAGCGTTGCGGAAAGGTCATTGGGTCATCCTTGACGAACTCAACTTAGCACCAAGTGAAGTTCTTGAAGCTCTCAATCGGCTTCTTGATGACAATCGGGAACTTTATCTTGCTGAAATTAATGAGGTTGTCAAACCACACGAGAACTTTCGTTTGTTCGCAACACAAAACCCAGCTGGAGCTTACGGCGGTAGGAAGCCTCTATCCAAAGCTTTCCGCAACCGCTTCGTGGAGGTTCATATGTCAGACATCCCCGAAGATGAGATGATAGTCATTCTCGAAAGACGTTGTGGTTGCCCACCCTCACACGCAAAGCTCCTTGTGAAAGTAATGAAGTCCCTGCGGCAGCGAAGGAGTAGATCTGGTATCTTTCGAGGCAAAGATGGTCTAATAACGCCTCGAGACCTTCTTCGCTGGGCTAACCGAGGCGCATCATCGAAGTCAGAACTAGCAACAGAGGGTTATATGCTCCTTGCGGAGCGGCTTCGAGTTGACGAAGAAAAAGAAGTTGTTCGCAGCGTCATCGAAAAAGAAATGAAAGTCAGTGTTGATCTTGATGATTTATATTACGGAAAGAGCTCCGAAGGTCGTCGACTACTGAGCGAAGCCCTTGGACAGGACTCATCACTTGCTGCATCTGGAATCAACGTCAAAGCAATTGCGCCAACACAATCTATGATGAGGCTTCTTACTTTAGTACAGCGATGCATAACCCAGAAAGAGCCAGTGCTGCTGGTTGGAGATACGGGCTGCGGGAAAACTACCGTGGTTCAGCTTTTAAGCATTATCATGCAAAGGGAGCTGACAGTAGTGAATTGCCACGCAAGCACAGAAACCAGTGATCTCCTCGGAGGATTTAGACCTGTTCGTGGTCGACAGGCTATAGCGGCAGATATGGTCGCGAAAACGACAGAATTTCTATTGAATTGGGCAGATCCTTCATTTGACATCGAAGATATAGCACCATCATTTATGAAGCAACAGCAAACAACCACGGATATTCCTTCGGACTCTCCAAATCAAATTATCGATTTTTTTCGGAAGCTATCGAAAGCGTATCCTTGCGATGAAGAAGCATCAGAAGGCGACAAAAAGAGACGAAAATTCTCAGGCGGTAAGCTTGCCATGAACACTGATTGGGGTGAGCTTGTGAAGAACACCCACCGTGAAATGGAAGTTATGTTCCAAAAACATTCAGCACTATTCGAGTGGGCAGACGGACCGCTGGTACTCTCGATGAAAGACGGTAACATGATACTACTTGACGAAATGAGTCTTGCAGAGGACGCAGTACTCGAGAGACTGAATTCAGTGCTTGAACCTTCTAGAACACTTGTGCTAGCTGAGAAAGGAGGCGAAGGACCATCATGTGTTCATGAAGCAGACGATGCTACACAAATTTTTAGCAGCGAAGTAAAAGCGCACGAAGATTTCAGAATATTTGCCACAATGAACCCAGGAGGAGACTTTGGGAAACGTGAACTAAGTCCAGCATTGCGCTCTAGGTTTACTGAAATATGGGTTCCTTCGATTTCTCACAGATCTGACATTGATATGGTTCTTGAGCGAACATTTTCATCTACTGTGGAGAAGTATTTGCTCGATGAAACCAGCAACGTGCAAGGGATCAAGGAAATACGGAAGATGATGTTAGACTACTTTGAATGGTTCAACGTTACAATTTGTGATGACCCGGCTTCATTTTGTAACGATTTCAAGCTATCTCTACGAGATGTCCTATCATGGGCTAGGTTTATTGCTGATGTACACATTAAAGACAAGTCGGTTGATATATTCTCCGCTTTTGCACACGGGGCGTCATTGATGCATCTTGATGGGCTTGGCCTGGGGACAGGCGTGTCCAGCCAAGACGCAACGGCAACAAAAAATAAAGCAAAAGAGTTCTTGTACAGGCAAATCACTTCCCAAGGTTCTTCAAATGTGGTGGGTTTCCAGGATGAGCTACAAGGGATCAGCAACTCCCTCATCTCGAGACAAGATGTATTCGGTGTGGAACCCTTCACAATCTCGACTGGAAGCGAAGAAATCCCCAAATCCTTAGGCTTTAATTTGACGGCACCAACTACTGGCATGAACCTCCGTCGTGTGTTGAGAGGACTGCAGATATCGAAACCTATTTTACTCGAAGGAAGCCCAGGTGTGGGAAAGACAAGTTTGATATCAGCCCTTGCAAAAGCTTCTGGTCATCATCTTGTAAGAATCAATCTTTCCGAGCAGACCGATATTTCAGATTTGATGGGAAGCGACTTGCCTTATTCAAGTGAGTCTGACAGTGAAGCGACAACATCAAGTGCTCAATTTAGATGGTGTGATGGTGTTTTACTCAAAGCAATCAAACGTGGAGACTGGGTACTTTTGGATGAATTGAATCTCGCTTCTCAGTCAGTGCTTGAAGGTCTGAATAGCTGTCTCGACCACCGTGCTAGCGTTTACGTTCCTGAATTAGGGATGACATTTGACTGCCCTCCCACCTTTCGAATATTTGGAGCCCAAAATCCACTGGCTCAGGGAGGTGGCAGGAAAGGCCTTCCAAAGTCGTTCCTAAATCGCTTCACCAAAGTATACATAGAAGCATTGACAAAGGATGATCTGACTAGCATTGTGACGACACAGTTTCCATCTCTTGAAGCGGACACGGTGGAGAACATCATCTCGTTCAACCAGGGAGTACAAAGTGATATTGATTCAAGATTGTATGGGCAACATGGCAGTCCGTGGGAATTTAATCTGAGAGATATATTCCGGTGGTGCCAACTTCTAACCAGTGGTGGGAACAATGTAACGCCCGATTTCGTTGCAAGGTACGCTGACATGTTGTACACACAACGTCTACGAACGGATTCTGATCGCACCCTAATAGAGAGTCGCTTTCGTGATCATTTTGGAGATACATTTAATTCGTCGCCAAATGCAAAGTTAGAAGTTACGAAAGACAGTGTTGTGATTGGCAAGACAGTGCTTCAACGATTTGCTGGGTCGTCGCATTGGTCTGAAGTTCCAGTACAAGAGTCCGAACCAGATCTTTCTGAGTCTCTACTTCGCCCGATGGAAGCAGTGGCATCTTGTATACGTATGAATTGGGCATGCCTGCTTATCGGTCCGCCATCAAGTGGCAAAAGTTCCCTTCTCAAAAATATTGCTAGGGCTTGCAACATTCACCTAGAAACTCTCGCAATGACATCCTCGACAGACGTTACTGAGCTCATCGGTTGCTTTGAGCAGACAGATTCATTGGGCATGGCAAAACACGTCATCGCAACGATCAAGCACGTCTACGATGGCGTGTGCGTGTCTGACGATGTAGGTGGCGGAATGGTGCAGGAAATCAATTATTATTATTGGTGTGTAAGCAAAGAGATTTGCAAGCTGAAGGACAAAGACGACAAATCATCCATGACTAGAAATAAAACACTTCTATCAGCCATTGATAAATTGTTGGAATGTTTTGAATCAGTCTTGGTCCTCAATTCTGCTCTCTCACGAGATTTTGCTCACCAAACTGCGACATGCCGCCAATGGTTGACTTCGTTGAAACGCAAAAGCAGTGGTACCAATGTTCAGTCGCCTTTTAAATGGGTGGATGGCATCCTTGTTGAAGCGATGGAGAGAGGATACTGGTTACATCTGGAGAACGTCAATTTCTGTCCTTCTTCTGTTCTAGATCGCTTGAATCCTTTGATGGAGTTTGGTGGAGAATTGGTCATGACTGAGTGTGGAATTGCCGATGACGAGCAGAATGCAAAGCCAAGAATTATTAAGCCTCATCCTAACTTTCGGCTATTCTTGAGCATGAATCCGAACTCACACGGGGAAGTCTCAAGAGCCATGAGAAATCGTTGCATTGAAGTTTATGTGCTACCTTCAAAACTTGGATCAGGTCAATCTGACACAAGAATTGGTTCTGACGTCGATACAATTGATGCACTTGCAGGTATCTGGGGGATGGGTATTCGAAGTCATGCAATCAGCCAATTCATGGTCCAGTCGCATATAACTGAGTGTCGGCAGTGTGGCGAAGTTCAAGAGGACCCTCCTCATATCAATACTTTGAAGCAATGGAGCAACTTGTTCATTGGTTTGATGAGACGTGGAATGTCCCGTGCATCGATTGAAGTCTCCCACAGCATTACTTATGAGAATGATGAAAGATTTCCTTTCCACGCGGACGGATTTCCTCTCGTGTTGCCTGCTAAAGGAATAGTTTCAGGTTGGAGTCTCCAGGCCAATCCACAGATATCTCACATTTTACGTTGGAGTAGACTCCTTCAAGCACTTCCAATCGATATGGACGAAAGTCACAAGCGAGAAGTCTTCAACTACTTTACGTCGCTACAACCAGAACAATTTGGGAGTAATGAAATTGGAAAACAACCAGGAACAAGACTTGTTCTCGAAGCTACAACACGCTTCATTGAAATGATCCCTTATTGTGACACAAGAGTAGCTCTGTCCGTGCTCGATGGCTATTGCACAGAGTCAGCGTCACATGTAAAATTCATCAGCCTGCTCTTGTACTCCATGTTGCCCACCAGTATTGCAGCGAGTCAAAAGACTTTGTATGATGCACTGGATACTTTCCATGAAACTCGTTTGTCAGGTGTCGCAGGGAGTGAACTTACAACGTTCAATTTGTGTCGAATGTCCCGAATCTCGAATTTGCTTGGAGAAGTGATGACGTACAACAAGCTTCATCAGAAAGATGATATCTCTTCAACATCAGAAATGAGTGTGATAGCTGCTTCTTATCACATTGACACGAATCAACTGGATACTTCAGTTATCACGTGTCCGATCACTCCACTTCTCTTTCCTTTATTCAAATTGGTGGATGAATATTTGCATACTTGGGACAGGAAGCAGGCCGTACCTTCAATGGATGAGGTATTGTCATTTGAGAATTTGTTCAGATGCCGAGATAGGTTTTGGCAATTTCTAGACAGATCACTGTATTCTAGTTCTGGATCAACGTCATTAGTGGGATTTCCGATGTCAGGCTTTCTCGTACAATACCGCTGGATGAAGAAAGCACTTGAAAACTTTAGACTAATGCAACAGCAAACAGAAGACTCAACTCCGGAGCAGTCTGGCATCTTAAAACAACTGCTTATTTCAATTGAGGCACTCGACGAGGTCATCCAGGAGAGTACTGGCGGTAGCTTAGTGTCGTCCGATATCTTGTGGAAACGAAGTGGACATCCTCTTTTGCCCTCGAAGCGTGATCATTTTGAAGACTTGAACTCTCTCCAGGTTATTTCAAAGTCTTGCGCATTAACAACTGAGGACTTCTTTGGTTTCTCTAAGATCGGTTCATCGCCAACAGCAGTGCAAGTGGATCTGAAAAAAATGATTTCTTTAAATCACGGATGTCTTTTCGCCAAATCTTTCTTCCGCAGAGAACTCCTTGGTGCATTAGGTTTGGCATTCTGGGCCACAACAGACGAAACGAGGGATGTTGCCCCCAAAAGTGCAACAGGCAATGCTCTAAAAGTTCTCTCAAGAAGCTTCTCAAAGTCGAAGGATGAGTTTTTGGCAAGTGTTCACCTTGCAACGATAGACACAACTATTAGAACAGTTGAGAATGCTCTTGACTTGGAAGCAATCAAGAATATTATCGGGGAGCTAGCAGACAAGACCAACAATGCTGACGTGTTTTTGAGAGATCTACTTGTGGCGTTTGGAGGGATACAATGTTCACAAATAGGTGAAATATTATGCATCTCAGAAGAAGCTGCAATAGTTGGAACAATATCGCAGATCCTACAGCAGTACTACGATTCTAATCACCGCGAAGTTATCACTGACCTACGCAAGCTTCAAGGCACAATTAAGTCGTTTGTCAACAAGTCACTTGTTCACACGCAACGACCAACGAGTGATTTGCGGCCGTATCAAACTCTCTCATGGGCGTTAGAGAGTGAATCGACAACCGAATCGATGCTGAAACACTTGCTTCGGTGTATCTTCCCCCGAATGCTACTCTCGCTTCAAAATCATCAGTGGTGCAATACTTTCAATGACCTTGATTCAATCAGTAGTCATCTTTTAAGCCCTGCTCTTTGGAATAAAGACGGCAGCGGCTTGCCACGCATACAAGAATCATCTTCGCTGTTCGATGCAGCATCAAAAAACGTCATTTTATCAAGCTGTGCCGGGCCTAGCAGAACCGAGTTGAACGTGCAGAGAGCAGCAATATTTAGATTGCTTAGATTTCCATCGCAAGATGTTGGCACAGTGTTTTCAACAGTTGAGAATGGTGAAGCAAGGAGAGCCCAAGCAAAGAAACTTATCAATTTGTTTGCGCAAAAGTTGACAGCCAGTTGCGTACAACCAATAGAGATTGTCCGCTGTTTAGCTCTGAATGTTTTTGGGGCATTCCAGGAAGAGTTGGGAGTCTCCAATATTTCTCAATTGTTATCGAGCGATGTATCTGAGTTGGTGGCAATCTTCAGCAAATGCCAAAACAAAATCATTCGTGAACATATCATCAAGCTAGCAGTGCCACTGATTCAAAACTTGCAAGCACTAGAATCGGCAGACGAGGGCAGTTCATTGTGGAGTAGACATTCAGCCCACGCATGGATACATGTTGGACTCTTGCGACTCCATCTTCTGATACCTTCATCCCCTATTGACCCAGGCAGGAAGCCTGCGGAAAAGGTGGATCAGTTAAATTTATTCTTAGACGATGTCCACTCAAAACTGAGTTCGCATAGCCTACACTTTGGCATGACGTGTGGAGTTTTTGCTCCTGATACCGCAGCAACGAAACAACTTTTCACACTTGTGGAACAAACCTCGAAGAAGAAAGCTGGGCAGCAGAAGAAAATTATCGAGCGTCCTTCAAACTCTCCGCCATTTCAAGAGCTGTTCCGTGAAATCCACAACTTTTGCAGAACAGTTGCAAGCACAAACAATGTACTATCCTTGGCGGATGCTATTGAAAATCAACCAAACTCAAAATCCCAAGAAATCAATTGGCAATATTCTGCAGCAGCTTTTTCCGATCGGTTGTCTTCCGTTTATTCAATGTATGAAGACATCATCATTCCGTGTTTAAGTGAGATTAGATCGATTCAACGTGGTTTGCGAGAACTGGCTCTAAATCATGATGTTCCTTCTAGAGCAGGCGCTATCGTCAACATGCAAGATGCACTCTTGACGTATCCGATTGTTGACACATCATTCTCTCATTGTCTCACAAATCAATCGTATAATGATGTCGTGAAAGACCTGTCTCATCGATTTGGCATTGATGGATGCGCTAAGCAAGATGTAGGTGCATTATTGAGATCATTAGAACTGGCCACGCTCATGCGGCTACAGGTAGGGTCCAGAATGAAAGGCCAAGAAAAGCTGCAAGGAGAAACACTTGATCAGGTAAATTCGATGTTTGCCTCGTTGGCTGAATCAGCTGGGATTGATAGTGTTTCAGCAGATACCGCCGACAAAAGCGCTGACGAAGATCAAGAAGAGAAGGAATTGCGAGAGTATTTCCCAGACCATGGAGCCGAATTTCAGCGCATAGTAGCAAAATTGGAGGACGAAGAAGACGAATCAGATGAAGAGGACGAAGACGTTGTTAAGCCAAAGGAGACAACACCGCTATCTGATTTGGAAGTGTCAATGATTGTCGAATTGCATAGGGAATTGTTTTCACCTTCGAAAAAGAAAATTGAAGACAGCCTCAGAATCAGAGCATTTACTAGATGTTACGACGCTGCTAGCCGCTTGAATCATTTGACGGAGTGGATGAAAAAGAGTCAAGAAGAGGAGATTTTTTTGGGTTCTCACATGTTTGCATTGACACTCCGATGCAGTGTGAATAGAAGTTTGTGGTCATCGTTGCTTACAAATGAAGGGATTCGAGATTTCCACAGTGACCCGTTTCCATCAGAATCAGTCAAGGCAGATGTGCCGCTGAGGAGTCTCTTGATACGTGTTGGTCAACTGTTGGGTGCATTTCCAGGTCATTCAGTGCTCGTAGCCATTGGCCAGATCGTCGAGAAAGTGAGACAATTAGACATCCACACGAATTCATTGGGCAAGGTCATGTCGGGATTGGAGGTGATCTTACGCAAGGCTCAAGATTGGGAGCAACATGCAAGTCAGCATGTCCAGCTAGGGAAGCCTTTGAAAGATATTAGCTCTTTGGTTGCTACTTGGAGGAAACTTGAACTTCAAAGCTGGTCACATCTGTTAACAATAAGGGAAAATCGACGCAATGTGAGACCAAGGCGCCATTGGGCTCGATTGTATGGATTAATTCATGGATTCAGGGAATCGGAAGATCCAAAAGCACCAATATCTGAGGCCGCCCTGAAACACGGATATTCACCTTCTTGGATATGGAAGGGATATCCTGAGATAGCCAAACGCTTGGGAGCTGATGGTGACGTCAAATGCATAGAAGACTTGGCGAAAGTCTTGGACACGTTTATTTTGACGTCCAACATTGCGGAATTTCGAACACGTCTGAACCTTGTTGAAAACTTTGCAAACGAGCTAAGACATGATTGTGAAGTCAACGGTCCAATGCGGCTGACGCTAACTCGGCTGCTGCTATCCTTCTGTAATTATTACTCCAAATTTGAACCCCTTGTTTCCCAGAAGATAATGACACTACGTGAGCCGATTGAAAAGCGATTGAAGGATGAAGTAAAGCTGGCGAAATGGGATGAACAGTCATACTATGCTTTGGCCGAATCATCAGAAAAGAATCATCGAAAATTGATGAAGTTTCTACGCGACTATGACGAGGCACTGGACACATCTGTCCTCAGTGTGCTTGAACAAAATTTTGCGGATGGCGTCAGGTCGATGAACCAAGGTAATGCTGCAGACCACGAACCTGTTACGACAATGCCCTCAAATGTATCTATTTTCCCACAGCTTTCGGTGGGAGGAAAGATTGTTTGTGGCAGTACTTCAGCATCAAACAGAAGTGTGATCGATTTTCGCTCAAATAGGTTTATTGTCAAAGATGTGTCATCCGAAGAGTGGGCATCTGCTGGTATGACCGACTTTGCGGACAAATATGTTGTAGGAATCAGTCGTTACACAAAGAGAATGAAAACAGTCATTCCTAAAGGAATGTCCTGGGCTTCTAATGGTGCTATTGTTGCAAATGAAATGTCAAATGCCATTTTTCAACGGATAGATTCGTTGAGAGAACCAAACGTCACGAAGCAAGTCAAGCAGAAAGCTCTAACAGACTTGTTCAAGAGCCTCAAAGATCAAGGATACTCATCGATGAAGTGGTCTGTCCCGTTTAATATTCATCAAGTTCATCACATGATGCAGCTTCCCGTTCCTTCACTGAGCGCTCAATCTTTCTGGGATAACAGCTTATCAACTAGTCTTGACAAAGGCGAATCATACTTCCATAGATGTCAGGTTGAGATATCGCGGCTTCGTATGGAGATCTCAATGCTTGGTAGCCAGTACATGAGTCAACGTGAAATGACATTGATGCAAGGTTACAGCGACCATATGTTGTTCATACTCTGTCAGCAAAGATCGATGATTGCCAATATGATTCAGTCTTGTTCGTCCATCGAGTCAATCCTTCGTTCTTATAAGGACGTCGTTGAGCCGCTGCCAATGGGTCAAATGAATATTAGCAGGAATATCACCAAATTTGAAGAGTCGTTGTCGATGTTGGTTGAGTATCTCAATCAATTGCTCCTTCCCATGAAAGAAGCGTCTCAAATAGTTGATAATGACAGGGATCGCGCGCATCTACGCGACGCTATCGCTCTCATCTCTGGATGTGTGTCCAAGTTAGAGGAGAACTACAAGTTCTGTCACGGGCAGACACCCATTACTTCTCAAAGGGTCATCTCTATTAGCAATACAATGACAAAGACTCTGGATGAAGTTAGACTGGATGTACAGTCATGCATCGATGCATGCGGTGATGTCATACCTTCGTGTTTCTTCGTTTCATGCGCCAAAGAAGCGAATCGTTGTTATAGCCTGTCTCTTTCTGTCAATGAGGTTACTGAAGAATCGATTGATGCTACCTCAAAGAGCCCAACCGTGCGTGCCACAACGGCGGCAATTTCTGCTTTGGTTCAACGCATCTTGATTTCTGCTCAGTCCATTAGCGATGTTGGAGGAGGCACACAAGACTCTGAATCAGGCAATGGTGATGATGAATCAAATGACGACTCTTCGACGTTGTTCCGTAGTAATGCAAATATGATTGACGAATGGAGTAGTATTCGCCAAGATCGCCTCATCGACGGTCTTGAATCTGTATCAGAATCGTTAACTCATCTCCACAATGACATATCTTCGAACGATTACTCTCGATCCTTATGCACTAGAGCAACTATCAGCTCATTTGCACTAGCTGACTACATTCAGGAAGTATCAAAATCTCGCCTTCAAGATGCACTGACATTTTACCAGAATCATGCCAAGTTCTTGTACATCTTACTTCGAGTCTTTAGGAATCTAGTCGCAAAGGGATTTTGTTCCGACGATGTATCAGATGGCGGAGAAGGTGATGGGGAAGGCGGTGCTGGCGAAATGAAATTTGAAGATGACGTCGAAGGCACCGGTATGGGGGAAGGTGATGGAAAGAATGATGTGACTGATGAAATCGAAAACGAAGAACAGCTATTAGGGCTGAAAGGCGACGAAAACCAAGATGCGTCAGCACAGCAAGAACGAAAAGAGCTTAAGGAAGACGAAGTTGACACGGGTATGGAAATGGAAAACGACTTCGACGGAGAGAAATTCGACCTCCCAGATCAGCCAGAGGACCAAAAGGATGATGACAATGGAGATGACGAAGAAGAGGAACTTGATCGCGAAATGGGTGACAGCGAAGACCCAAATGAGCAAGTTGTCGACGAAAAAATGTGGGACAACGACGAAGATGGTAAGTTATGATATGCTGTATGATTTTCTGCGCAATCAATCATGTAATCGAAAACCTCACCATTGATCTTATGTATCACACCTAAACCCAGATCTTGATGAGATGAACCAAGATCAAGAGAAATTTGAAGAAAATAGTAAGATGGCTGGTGATCAACTCGAAGATGAAATGCGAACGAAAGAGGATGAAAACGAAGAAGATACTAAGGGGAAAGATGGTGGCGAAGAGCACAAGCCAAGTCAACCAGAAGAAGATGAGAGCAAACCTGAAGACTCCAAGGATGAAATCGCGGATAAGGACGATAGCCCTCTAGACGATGATATGGTTAATGATGACACTGAAGACAAATACGAAGAAAAACATGACGGAGTAGAAGTGAGAAATGAGAATGAAGAAGAGGAGGAGGGGAATGAAGATTTGGGCATCGACCTTAATGATGGTCTGAATCTAGATGATGGGGATGATGCTAACGACGACAATGCTTCAGAAGATGGCAATAATGACATGGACGACAATATTGATGAAGATGCTGCTGCCGGTGAAGACGAGGGCGGTGAAGACGGCGACACTGGGGAGAATGATCCAGAAGAGGAAGACGACGACGAAGAAGAAATGCGTGATCCTGATAACATGGAACCCGTTGGCCAGGGAGGAGCTGGTGACGAAGAACAGCAAAATGAGCCCGAAGCTCCAGATGACGAAGATCAAACTCCCAAAAGCCAACCGCCTCCGAAGAGTGATTATGATATTAATGAACAACTTCATGGTGTTGCTGCTGAAGATGGTCAAGATCAGGTAAAGGAAAAAGAGGAAAGTACCGAAGACGACGACGCAGATGAAGGAATGGCCGACGAAAATAATACCGGCGGTGCAGAGGAGGAGGATCCCACTGGCCAGTCATCCCAGGGAGACGGTGGAAATGGAAATGATGGGAATTGGCAGAAAGGACGAGATGAGGAGCAAGATGGCAGTACCAATCAATCTGAGCAGCACAATGAAGTGCCCAATCCATTTCGTAGCCCCGGCGATGCTGAAAAGTTTTGGCACAAACGTCTTGACATTATACAAGACGACTCGCAACGAGATGAGGAGACCAACGTTTCCGAGGAAAAGGCAAATGAGGAGGAGAACAAGCAAAAAGATGGACAATTTGAATATACAATGGAGGGCGAAGAAAACAGTGGCCAAGTATTGGGCGTTGCTGAAGAAGAACAGGCGATGCAACTTAACGAGGGAGATGATGATGATGTGGAGCCCCAAAATGATGAAAAAGAGCAGACTAATATGGAGACTGACGCCGAAGAAAAACGAGCACAACAACAGAATTCCTCTCGATCAAACCGAAAAGACACTGCAGAACCCAAACAGAACGATGTCAAAGAAGAAAAAATGGAGGACCCCGCAGAAGTTTCTGAGATGGATACCCATGCGGAGGAGGACGAAGATGTCGAAGAAGATGAAAACAATGCGGTTGTAAAGAACAAATCGGCGAGCTTCAAAACCCAATCTACAGATGATGCCTCCGATGATGGCGAAGTTGGTAGCGATGATGAATTCACGGAAATGGAAATGTCGACTGGAATGACTGCAGATGACGTTCAACAGGCTAGAGTTTACTGGCAGGCAATTCAGTCGGAGACGAATAATCTATCAAGACGTCTTTGTGAGAAGCTTCGTCTGGTCATGGAGCCATTGGTGGCTACAAAATTACGTGGTGATTACCGTACCGGAAAACGCGTAAACATGAAGCGAATTATCGGCTATATTGCAAGTGGCTATCGTAAGGATAAAATTTGGCTCCGGCGAACGAAGCCTGCAAAGAGAGACTATCGAGTTTTGATCGCTGTCGATGACTCTGAAAGTATGCAAAATGGAAGAGCTGGTGACATGGCACTTCGTGCGTTGGCAACTTTGGCAAATGGTATGAGCCAGCTTGAAATAGGACAGCTTGGAGTTGCCAGCTTTGGTGAAGACATGAAGCTTATACACCCATTCAACCTCCCGTTTACGTCCGAAAGTGGTGTGAATATTGCGAGCAGCTTCTCATTCAACGCCAAACGAACTAGGACTGCACTTTGTATCGAGAGCTCAATTGCGGCGCTTGATAATGCCAGTAGCTCGTCATCTTCTATGCAGCTTGTGTTCATGATTAGTGACGGTCGTATCGAAAGAGACAGCCGATCGAAAGTGAGGCGCCTGATTCGTCAAATGCAAGAGAAGAACATGCTAATGGTGATGATCATTGTTGAGGGAGAAGTAGCAGAAAGTAAGAAGAAGAACGAAAGTATATTGAACATGAAAGAGGTGTCCTTCGTCAACGGAAAACCAAAGATCAAACACTTCATTGAAGATTACCCCTTCCCTTATTATCTAGTCGTGGAGGATTTAGCAGCATTGCCCGAAATCTTGGGAGATGCGCTACGTCAATGGTTCGAAATGTTGGCACAGATACAGAATGCAGTGTAAACACACTTTGGAACAAGGGTAAACAGAGTCAAATAGACATTTAGGTGTAAACAAACACATTAATTTTACAATTCGTATAGCAATGGGGGAAATTAAGCCTTTAGGAATACCTCCCTACGTCAGCAGTGTTCATTTTGTAGGTGGCATCGTCATCTACAACGGAAGATCCGTCTCCCTCAAACACTGCAAAACTCATCACAAACGAACTAACTAGCACTGTGATTAGTACGCCCAAAATATCCATGATAACTTGAATAGTCGTACTCGAATGTGCAGGGTCAATCCCAACTTTCTTCATTGCCAGCGGAAGAGTCGATCCAAAAGCTACACTCGTCATAACAATGATAAATACACTCGTTGTAATAGCAATCGTTTCCCCCCACGGCGTTCGAAACAAGGCTGCCCGAATAAACCCAGTCAATCCAATGAGACAACTCAACCCCGCCGCCATCTTGGCCTCTTGCCTCAAATAATCTCTCCACGTGTTTCCATTGATTGTTCCAATGGCCAATCCTCGAATGACACCCACCGCGGACTGATTCCCTGCATTGCCCCCCGCTCCTACGAGCATTGTTAGAAACTGCACAATAACCATGTGCGCCTGCAAGAATTTCTCATTGTAGGCAATAATGAAACTACTACATGATTGGAAGAATAAGAGTCCAATGAGCCAACCGGCACGTTCTCGAATTGCCTCGGAAAATGGTGGAAATGTCGGAGATGTGGTAGCAATCACTGACGGTGACGAAGATGATAAGATGCCGCCGTGCATATTATTATTTCGCTTTCTCGATCGGTGCTTATTGTGACTGTCATCATCGATAAATGGATCATCGCTACGGGCCTCTTCGGTATTGTTGATTGTGCTAATGGGGGGTTCCTCCTCGTCTCCGGGAGAGGTCAGTGCCCTGGCGTAATCCCCCCCGCCGTCGTTGATTATCTTTCGTTTTTGTGATAGCGTCGGCGTAGTTTTAAGATTACCCATTTCTACTTCATGCAGATTTGGCACCACTACTCCTTCTAATTGCGAGTCGGACGCTCCATAATCATCTGATGGTGTTGGAGTATGCTTCGGCGTGCTGTATAATTGATAATTATCATTATCATCCGTGCTGTTGCCAATGGATGATTTTTTGTCACGGCCTTTTTTATTAGGCTGCTTTTGTTGGCTTCGTGTCAACAATTCAACTTGGGAGAGCAGCTCTTTATTTAGTTGCCGTAGCTGCTGTAGTTCTGATTCCATATCAGCTACTGCTGCTGCTGCGTCGATGCTGGGGGATGATGTCGCCATGGTGAAATTTTATGCATTGGTGCAAGAAGCAAGAAGATGCATGCGGCAAAGTTGTGAATGAAGGAAAATGACACAAAAATAATGACGATTTTGCGAAAAGGAAAACCACAAGCACGAGAAAACGACAACTCCTCTTTCCCGCCCCCCCCCAAAGATCGAAAATTCGAAGTCAAAGATCTCATTCTATTCAGTGCGACCACGACCTGCGACGACCATGATGACCCGCCTCCTAGCACTACT
>JALLBC010000004.1:0-21606 GCA_036939775.1 Skeletonema grethae | reverse complement strand
ACGTTGACATTGTATGTAACCTCATCATCTTCTAACACCATCATTATCACAATTATTACACGAGAACTTCAACTCATTGCCTGGGGGGTGCCAGTCGAGGAAGAGAGAGTTTTATAATACCATATTACGACTCTGTTTGATAAGTACTTATCATATGGACCACTCTGTCGCCAAACAATCCGACGAACGAAATAAGAACGATGCCAATCTACAGTGAACCCAAATCACCAGCAGCACCAGAGGGGAGCAACAGCCGCGAAATGGACGACACCATCCATGCCTCCAACACAAACCCCAACTCTGGTAGTTCTAATCTGCCCGTCGTTCAAAAACTTAATGACTTACGGAAAGCATGCGGCGCCATTGTCAATGATCACCATGTCCAACTGGGCATCATTGTGCTCATTATTATCAACGCTATAATGATGGGTATAGCTACCTTTGACTTTGTGAGTGAAAATCCAAAGGTGGATACTGCTTTTGAAAAGACGGATCAGGCGTTTCTAATTATATTCTCCGTTGAATTGGGCATGCAAATGATATTTCATGGATGGAAAATGTTTAAAGATGGATGGCTCGTCTTTGACTTTATTATCGTCGTTTTGTCATGGTCCTTCGCGGGGCTGCAAATTATCCGGGCGTTCCGTATCTTTCGGGCATTGAGGATTATAACGAGAATAGAGACAATGAAAAATTTGGTCGCGGCGTTATTTGACATCATGCCACGACTAGGGGCCATTACAGCATTACTACTGCTGATCTTTTACATCTTTGCGGTATTATTCACTCAGCTGTTTGGTGAGCTCGAGTTATCGGCTCCATTCTTTTCCAGATTGGATTATTCATTCCTGACCTTGTTTGTCATGATGACGATGGAGTGGGCAGATGTGGCACGTGAATGTATGGACCAGATATGGTGGGCTTGGGCTCCCTTCATTGCGTTCATTATGATTACTGGATTTATTGTTTTCAATCTTATTATTGCCGTTGTCTGTGATGCAGTGGCTGTTATAGAAAACAAGGATGATTTGGAACCGGATTTATTTTCAGGAATGCTTGAGATTGGGAGTAGGGATGAGGGGGGAGAGGCAGGCGGTGGAGCAGTGCCTCAGGACCAGCTGGGGGGGACTATCGTTGGATCTGACGAAGCTCTAGTGGATGATTTGGCTCAGCGAATATCATTAGTGTTGGATAGTCAGAAAGAAATGTTGGCTACGCTGGAGTTATTGACGAAAGATACACTTGTGCCATCTTTGCCAGCAGAAGAATAAGGCATTCCATGCTGTCAACAAAAGTACATATTTGAATATTGTGGGGCGTGTTGGGAGGTTGGAAGAGGATAAAAACAATGTTTTGTAGACATATTAGTGAAAGATAATTACCAATTTGGAAACTAAGAGTTAAGTTCAGCGGGCCATATCTCACGAAGTTGCAGTGTACAAAATGCACAGTAAAGTATCTTGAAAAAATATCCTTTCTTAAGCAACCTTCTCCTTCTTCTCGGTGTCCTTCGTTATTGATTGAAGGACTAGAGGAGAACCCAGAATTATAAGTGGCTCCACAGTCCACATGAAGTCACCAGTCGCGTTACCCAGCCAGTCGGCATCAGCATTCGGAAGATGAAGCAACATCGATCTCATGAAGCTGGGCTGCTCTTCCTCTTTTTGGAAGTAGTAAACAATGATGCAAGTGGCATACCCGTAAAAGGCGAAGAAATTAAGAACAAGGTACACGTATTCTCTCAACCCCTCAAAACGAGAGACTTTCGATTTGACGAGAAGAGTTTCAGCTACTTGCGGATCGACACTCTTGGCAAGTTTTTCAAGCTTTGATACCACAGCTTCTTCTGCCTTTGTTAGCACCTTGGCATCAGCTGCAACACTGCTCGATACGTCTCCATTGGTCCAGAACAGAGGTGATGTAGTTAGGTCATCTGATGTAAGCCAACCAAACTCCTCCACAGTGAGACCATCTACTTCAGAGAACCCCTTCGATGTCGATAGCTTGCCTGCAAATTTCTTCATATCATTTGACTTGCGCAAAGCATCCCTTGCGTCTTTGACCATGTAATAAAGAAGCACAAGAAGTGCAAACTCTGCAACAGTTAGGGCATGGATCAGTGCTGCAACACCACCAATCCAATCAGTTGACGTTATGTGATAAGAATTGGCAGATAACCAAAAGAATGAAATACCAATTGCCAATACATTCATTCCTACGAAGAAAGAGCGTATTGCTGCATCGCTCTCTTGGAGGAGACTTTCAGTTACGATACGGCGAGCGACAACTTCGTTCTTTTCTTTCTTGGCATCATCCCTTTCAACTTGTAAACTAACTAGTCGGCTAATAAGGTGTAATTTTGTTACAGAACTGTAAATCATTTTCGACCCCGCGATTGACAGTGTGACCAAGGCATAGAGTTGAGTGATCGAGATTAGAATCTCAAGGGGAGTCGTCTGATCCATGGGAGACGGAAACTCATAATATCGAGCAGTTACATTTGGGTCGTAGAGAAAGGTGCTGCCGAGGACGTTGAAGTTTTTTGCCGTGCAGAGGGCGTTCCGGACGAATTGGACAATGGCATCCATGGTAAGTTAAGCGATGATGCCTGTGCTTGCGGATCTGTGGCAGTTGGCAAGGGCCTGCAAAGCGGGCGGGAAGTGGAACGAAAGTGGACAAGTGGAAATCTCATGGCGAATAATGGCGATGGTGTGCAGTGTAGTGTGCAACTCCCATCTCCTCTCCCTCTTCCCCCAAAGTGGTGATGGCGTTTTGTAGAGTTTGATGATGAATGATGATTCATCACGATGATGGCCGCTGGCAGATGGCACAATGAGCAACAGCTCGCTCGTGCTTGTTGAGTCATTCAGCAACGCCACCCCTAACAGTTCGAGCTGTACTCATAAATTCCTATCATAGCACTTGTGTAGTTGTTGTTCCTTCCGGTCTCGTGGTCTACTACCGAAAAGAGAATGAGGATCCGCTGCTGTAAAAATACGATGTTCTTCGCAATCGCATCTTTAAGAACATGTGGAGCATTTGTGCTGCCAAAGAGAATACATCACCCTAGTACCTCTTCCTTGCACGCCCTTTCGTTTTCATCTTCTTCTTTGAAAGCCAGCAATCAGCATACGAAAACGGCACCGATGCAACCCTTAGTCATATGCGGCCCTTCTGGCGTAGGAAAGGGAACTATCATCTCTCGATTCATGGAGGATAACAACTCAAAACCAAGCACTGATGCATCCTTTCCCAACTTCGTTTTTAGCGTGTCTCATACTACCCGACAACCACGTGCCGGGGAGGTTGATGGAGTGCATTATCATTTCTGCAACAAAGAGTTCATGTTGGATAAAATTGAGGAGGGTGGCTTCTTCATAGAACATGCTCATGTTCACGGAAACATGTATGGGACATCGTTTCAGTCTATATTTGATGCGTCATCTTCTAATGAGAACAAGCAGTGCTTGCTTGACATTGATGTAGAAGGAGTTAGATCGATCAAAAAGTTCCAAGATTCTCAACAGCAACAATTGAAAGGCAAGCCGCAATTGCACCTGCAACATCATACAACAGCGCTACAACAAGTTCTTCCCGAACTTCAAGCCAAGTTCATATTTATTGCACCTCCGTCGATAGATACCCTCCGTGAAAGACTTATGGGTCGTGGGAGCGAAACACCAGAATCTCTACAGAGGCGCTTTCAGAATGCAAAAGCTGAGATTGATTATGGTACGATGCCGGGTAATTTTGATGCCATCATCGTCAATGATGATTTGGAGAGAGCATGCCAAGAGTTTTACGAAACTGTGAGGAAAATTTATTCTTCTTAAGATATTATGTAGATGTTGTATTATTACTATTTGTCCGATGCGCACCCAGAACTAGACTAGATCACTAAAGATCTACCAGGCACTTGTTGGTGGTAGCTGCTCAATGGCAAGTCTTTGTCTTTCGAGAGATTTAACATCAGTGTTCATGTCAAGACTATGAGCAGCATCGAGCTGAAACGATCAAGAGATTCCATGGATGTACAGGAAGATGAGATAGATAGATATGCAACATAAAACTCAGGCGATTAGCAAGAAATCTTTCATTACACATTTATTTTAAGCTCTGTACTGTGTCCCCTAAATTATCTACATACAATAAACTCGTCTCAACAAATACGGCGCCATGATATGGACGCACTCCTACACCAATTGCTGCCTAGTCTTGGATTTGGATCTGCTCTTATTAGACTTGGAGCTCGATCTGTTTCGACTCTTGCTCCGTGAAGAACGAGTGCGGCTTTTTGAACGGCTGCTCCCACTCTTCGACCTACTGGCGCTCTTGGATCTAGATCTACTGGGCTTCTCCTCTTCGTCGCCTTCCAACATGGCTTTTTCAAGGTCACGAGTTAATTTTGACTTCTTCTTTGTTTTCTTCTTCTTTTTCTTCCCGCTTCGTTTCTTCGTCGCATCACGAATGAAGAAGTTCAGGTAACTTTCCCCTGGCTTTCTCCTCTTCCTGGCACGGGCCAAGAAGATTGATACAGACAATGTAGCGGACATGAAGACAAGCATGAACAAAGAAAACTGGCCAATAGTACCGAGAGAATCCCACACAACTGCGCTTGCTCTGGGCCTCATCTTCTTCCGCATGCACCTGTCGAGGTGGAAATTCCTTGGCTCGTCACAGCCACCTGGCCAAGTCGGGGCTGGAGAAATTGTAGGCGCCATTGACGCTCCACCATATTCGACCCAGGACCCTCCGAGATCAGGCTTGAACACGTAAAACAGATCGTATCTGTTAAGAAATAGGCCAAGGCATCCACCGTTTGAACAGAAGTTGTTTGTACCGACAGCTACTCCTTTCGGGTATAAGGATCTCCAGTAGTCAATGTAGTTGTTGCACTTAGCAAGATAGGCAGCGGCATCGTCTTCACTAGCGAATCGTGCGGAGTAGGCAATTGTCATTTGGGGGCAAAAGCCTCCTTGGTTACTGTTCTCGTTACCACATCCATATTTCGCACGGTCGCCGGCAGCATGCATGGCACAGTTGGTGTAAACTCCCTTACTGTTGTAGGGGGTATCGTAGTTCCATGAAATGCCAAGTTCCTTGCATAGACTGTCGTAAAGGTATCCAAGAGCCGAATTAGCGTCCGCTTCGAATTGCAACTTGATGTGACCATTGTCATCGATGAATACAAAGGCTGGTTTGATATACAGTGTACCGAATTGTATTTTCTTTACGACCGCAATAAGATCTGACAGCGAAATACCTCCCTAAAAGAGAACAAGAAGCACAAAACAGTGTCAGATTGTAGAAAGTTGGAAGGACAAGTCAAACAACGCAATACGATGCACTCACCTGATCTGGATTGGTAGTACCCGTGTAAAAGAGAGGAATGTGAGCCGTATCCTTGTCGACAATGGATCCGACTCCATTACCAATTACTTCTCCGATGAGCCAACCATGATTCGTTCCGAACGCCGTGATATATGTATAATTGGTGTCCATCAACACAGAGAAATCGAACTGCTCCTGGAAGGTACTTGTATCCATTAAACTACTTTGTGACTTGCGAGACAAAGGAATACCAAGGAACGTTTCCCCTTCTTGTCCACAGTTTGGGGGTAAATCCCAACCATCAGTCATATCATGCATTGCCATTTTTGCATTCCATGCGTAAGGATTATGTTCCCATTCCTCACCATTATCATGAGACCCCGAGTAATCGAAATCGATCTCTGTTACACTTTCGTAGTAATCTCCGGAATAACCTTTCGAGTATAGTGTAGAGTAGGTAGCTTCCTCGTCACTCAAGTCCCTGCCAGGTCGAAATGCTTTTGTGATATTGGCTCGGTCGAAAAAGAAGTACAAGTTGCCATAACCAACATATTGCTTGTTGCCCCTACTTCCTGCTGGAAAGGACGCATACCCGCTGGAGCCAATGATAACTCCATTTGGATACATGTGTTGCCAAACGGCAACCTCCAAATTGGCAGCATAGAAGTAGCCGTCTTGGTGTTCCGAACTCTTGAATTTGACACCACGTGACATGGAGACGTGAGGATCAGTATCTTTATCATCCATGCAAGAACCTGCACTGACTGAAGACATGGCATTGAACAAATTCTCCAAAAATGTTTCGTAGTCACCATAGTTGCCACCATCAGTATAAGTTTCAACAACACTAACACCAAGAGTGACATCACCTGATGGGGTTCCGCCGTCATTATCGCCTGAACCACCTCCTCCGCCACCTTTCACCTTTTCAGGGAAGATATAAATAGGAGAGAAATAAACCGATTCCATGGCGGAATACACTTGGTCAATGGATGTTCCCCTAGAATATAATGAATCAGACAAGAAAGAAAGTGTAAGATACGTCGAATAGTAAAAAAGTCACTTGTCAATTGCACTGCATCTTACCCTGTGTCAACATCCATACTACCAACACGTAAAAGTTCTGTGTGAGACGAGTCAATGTACGGCATCTTTCCAGAATAATCGAAACTCTTGTACCCCCCACCTACCAACCATCCATCCTCATCCATACTCATCACATAGTCATAATTTCTATCAATGATATTCTCCATTGGGAACTGATCACAGAGCTGATAACTGTACGCGTTTCCATGAGCCACATTGACAGAAAAGGAGATGCCAATGAAGGACAATCCTTCCAGTGTACAAGATTCGTCTCCAGAATCGTGAGAGGGTGTTTCGCCAGACTGGCAATCTTCTCCGTACAGTTCACACATGTCCTCAGCGCCGTATTCATAGTTGTTCGAGCAGCATCCTGAGAGTTGACCAAGGTTACGATGCATCTCATCGGTGAAAGAGTTCTTAATTTGCTCGTTCATGTCCATTTCCTTTCTCTTTTGTAGCGTGCTACTTCCAGTCGTGACTGAGTTCTTCTTAAGCTTCCTCGTCGATGATGATTTCGGCTCTTGTTTAATCTCATTCAAATAGTCTGGATTGCTTAATCCCAACCTGTACGCCGCTCCTTCAATTGGGAGGTTATTCTTGTCGCGACGAGATGCTCCGTTGGACCGTGCGTGGATGACACGAGAGCGATCAGCTAAACGCGCTTCAACGCCGTGTTGGAACATTGGCAGGCCGACGAGTAGGAGTGCAGCCGACGCTAATGATGACATCATTGGTTGGGGAGTGGATCGCTTCTTACCACCACATCGGCGGCGTTGCTTGGCAACCATTTTGCAGCAACTGATGATCTATTGTGACCAAGTATATTATGACCTCCTCTCTGATGACGATTTAGGAGTAACTCAACTGACGATTCGCAACCTGAGAATACTAAAGTGCTTCTCTTTTGCTTCTATTGCATGGAGGCATAGTATGCAAGCAATGTCGCGGCTTGGAGCTGCAGTCAACGGAGGCGCGTTGGGGATGGTGGCCTCGCCAAAGCGTGGCGGGAAGCATCTTCTTTCTGGTTCGAGAGAAAGAAACAGTAGAAACTGTTCTCAATAGGACACATATAATATTGGACACATACTTATTGACAGAAAAGGGAAAGTGCTCTACGATATGTCACATGGCATGGCTGTCCCATCTGTAAAGTACTCCCATAAGTATGCATGGATCTGATTCCCCATTTTTGTCCTTTTATTTCCGTCCTATCTACATGCAATAAGTACCATGACGAATCCTACCCCGGCGCTACGACGCCTTCCCCTTCTTACAGAAATCAACATCTTCATTTTCAAGATCACATTTGCCATTCTCCATGTGATCCTCCAGCCGACGGGCCTCGAACCCATCGTTGCCTCCGTGTGTGTTGGAAATCTCTTCGGATTGATCCTTCCATACCTTGCCACAGTTGCAACCTTTGTACACATATTTATTAGGCCGTGTTTGGAATTCTTTCTCTACGTTGGGGCGTATGAAGCTATTGTGCTCGAGTACAAGTATGCCTGGATCATCTGTGTTTTATTGCTCAACATAGCTGTGGCTATTACAGATACATCCCATCGGGCAGTGGAGGGTGCCGACTATCGATACAATCGAAGTCGATATTTAGATAAAGCTGCTTGCAAATTTTGGGATTCATTTGAGGGATATCTTTCAACTACAGTGGTACCATGGTCAGAGAATGCAACATTAGATCCAAATCGACAATTTATATTTGCATGTCATCCGCATGGAATTCATTGCACACCATTAGGCCAATTCCATTGCAAAGGCACGCCATTCGACAAGCGGTTTCCTGGGATATGTGATAATAAGCTGAGTGGGTTGGCTGCATCGATAGTATTCAAACTTCCGGGAGTAAGAGAATTCTTCTTGTCGATGAATTACATTGATGCCTCTCGGCAGGTGGTGGAGAAGGCGTTGGAAGCAAACAGATCATTATTCATTTGTACGGGATCTGGAGAAGAATCACTTCTCACAAAGCAAGGAGAAGATATCCTCGTCCTCTCTCGGAGGAGGGGTTTTGTTCGGATGGCTATAATGTATGGCTGCGATATAGTCCCAATATTCGGTGTTGGGAATTCGGATTTATTTGCAACATACTCGTGGGGGATGGGTTTTCGAATGTGGATGCAAAAGAAGTTGCACATTAGCATACCCATATTTCATGGTCGCTATCTGACTCCTCTTCCATATAAGGTTCCAATGAAAGTGCTAGTAGGAGAGCCGCTGAAGGTACCTACACCCAAAGCTCGTGGAGAGAGACCAGACGATGCACTGGTTGATTCATACCTACTGAAGTATATTGAAAGAGTTAAGGAAATGCACAAACAGCACACTACCAATAGGAAGTTGACAATACGATAATCTAGAGCATCAAGCTTGGAGTATTGGAGAGATTTTTTTACTGAGAATGCTTTGCCAGCAAGTATGGTATTGAGATGCAAAACGTGCATTCATACATACTTTCATTCATGTGCACACAGACTCTTGTGTACGGCAGTTGACTTGCTCCTACACAACTGGATTGGTCTATTTCGTTATCAGTACTACACAACTTGATTGTTATACCCCTCAGTACAGCTCTCTTCAATTATCGGATTTCTTTGCACCGTGACTGCGTTGGCACAAGATTAATTCTATTCAGCAGCTTGCTTGGGTGGTGAGCTGAAAAATTTTAAAATACGAAATTCGAAACGCATTCCAGAGTGCGTCATTTCGCAGCGGATTCTGATGCCTACCTTACCTGTGCCCGAGAAGGTTGGACAGGGGCAAACGACAACTAATTCCCAATGACAATAACAAACCAGTTGGAATCGTTTGTCGCGAGAGGGCGACATCCTCGAAATGTAAAAGATCAACGCGAAATTACGTTCGGATTGGCCGAACTTTCAACAAATGAGGATCTTCACGAACGGTTGGTCAATAAGGGAGGCGTAGAAACACTTGCTAATCTGCTTGACACTTGCCAGGACTCTGAATCGCAGCAGTTTGCGGCTTTGGCAATCGCGAACACTGCATCGTCGAATTCGCTATGCAACAAAATCGCCAAGCTCGATGATGTTTTGAAGAGCCTTGTTGCATACGTTGGAAATGAAAACGAAACCAGTGATCCTATCGGAAGGCAATACTGCGCTATGGCTCTTGGTAACCTTTTGGCTGACCCAGATAATCATGAATCAATCGTTGAAATGAAATGCATCTCGGCGCTTATCACAATGCTTCAAAATTGTAGCAATGGGAGAGAGCTCGAGGCCGGGACCTACGCGGCGTTTGCAATCTCAAACATTGCAACAGACTGTTCCTACCATGAACAAATTGTTGGAGAAGGAGCAATTGAGCTGCTGGTAGCTTTGGCGTGCTGCGATGACGAAGAAGCTCGGCGACATGCATTGCTCTCGTTGCGGGGACTATGTGGGACAATATGCAATAGGCAGAAGATGTTGCAAAAAGGCATACTCGATCCTCTTATTTTGCTTTCGAGATCAGATGATAAGCAGATTGCTAGAGAGGTGTCTATCATTCTCAATTGCCTTTCGTCGGAAGACGAGAACAAAGAAGAAATTTCCTACCGGGCTATGTCAACTTTGATCAGCCTTCTTGTGTCTGGAGATGATTATGTGGAACGGCATTCCTGCTGTGCGATTGCGAATCTGATGGAGATTTCGGATGTTCATTTGCGATTTATTGAAGAGCGTGGTTTACCACCACTGATCTCTTTGTGCTCTTCTGTGGATGAGGGTTGTCGAGAAGAAGGGATGAGGGCACTCGCCAACTTATCCTTCAATCTTGATATGGTCGAGGCTTTGGTGAATGAGAATGCTTTACAACCATTGGTAAAGGCTGTCGACAATGATCAGTGCCGGTTTGCAGCGTTGACGATTGCAAACATCGCCACACATTCTCCGACAATTATCCAAATAGTCCAAGCAGGGGCAATTCGTCCACTCGTCTCCTTAATTTCAACGTCTGACAATGATGTAGAGTCGAGGCGCTTTGGTGCTCTTGCTTTGACAAATATCACAAGCTGTGAAGCCTTCCACTCTCTTGTAATCGAAACCGGTACTCCAGAGGCATTGTTTGTATTATCCAACGCATCTGATATGGAGTCGAAGCAGTATGTTGCCAAAACGTTGGCCAATTTGAGTTGCAATGTGGCAATGCACGAGCTGGTCGTAGACAAGGGCGGGTTTCAACCCCTCATCGCTCTCGCAAATGACCCGAGGCAAGCCATTCACAGGCATGCTGTATCAGCAATGTGGGGAATCAGTTCAGCGAGTAGTAAATTGAGAAGAGACATAGTAGACGAAGGTGGACTTGAACCGTTGTGTCGCCTGCTTCCATCGTCAGTGAATGACCCACAACTCTCACACGATATCATATCGTGTCTATGCAACCTATCTCGTGAGAACGAAATCAAGTTTGAGATAACAAGAAGCGGTGTTGTGTCAACACTTTTATCTTGCATGGAAAGCGATAATCCAACTATTGCGTACTATGCATGTGAGTGCTTGGCAAATTTATCCGAGATGATAGAAAATCAAGGCTTCCTGGCAAAAAGCGGGGTCATTGCACCATGTGCTAGCGTAATGCGCTCTCGGGAAAACATGATTATGCGGGAGAGTGGGCGCCTGGCAGCCAATATAAGCGGTAGCAGCGATCCGATGGCTGCAAATATTATCATCAACGGTGATGTTCACTTATTATTGATGTCCTTTCTATTGTCGAAAGATTCTACTTGCCAGAGGATAGGGTCTATTGGCATTGGAAATTTGTGTACAAATGACTGTCATAGAGAAACTTTAATGAAAGTCGGCGTTCTAGAGCCGCTAATGTCTTTGACACGCTCTGAAAAGACCAACATTGACTCCAGGAGGTTTGCGATGCTTGCGATTGCCAATCTTGCCGCTTCATCTTCATTTGCTACCCACGATGGGTTTGCATCACAAGGAACTATTCCTATGCTGGTATCGTTTTCAAACTCAGATGATGTCTGTCTGAAGGATTATGCTGCCTTTGCTTTGGCTGAGCTGTCACAAAATATCAAGATATCAGAAATACTTGCTGATGAGGGTGCACTTGCGCCAGTTCTTGCCCTTCTCAATAGTAACATTTGTGACAAGTGTGTTGAGCGACAACTACTACCTGCTATCAAGACTCTTTCGTTTCTAGATCGCAATAAAGTGACAATATGTGCCAGTGATTCGTTGAGGGTCGTCCTCGAATTCATCGAAGATGGCAATAGCACTGTTGATGATTTGCAGCTGGCGTGTTGTACAATTGCCAACTTAGTTGAGATAGAGTGCAATATGGAATTAGCAGTATCCTCTGGGTGCATCCCACTATTAGTCGATGCTCTAAAGTCCGATGTTGGTGAAGTGCAGAGAGAGTCTGCGCGTGCGTTGGGAAATCTCGCCGGCAATTTGGACTTTTGTGACCTCCTTCTTGAGCATAGCGTGCCGCAGCTCCTTGTAACTTGTCATCGCGGTGGTAGTACTGACTCACGACGAATGGCGGCGATGGCGCTGAGTAACTTGTCGTCGAACATGAAAGCACACCCTGACCTACTGGAATTGGACGTATTGAGTTTAGCTACGTCTGAGTGTCTGACAGCTCTTGATCTCAAACAATCTTCTGACCACGAAACTTTGCGATTCTGTATATTGATTATTGCGAACTTGACTGGAGGCAACAGCAGCCTGCCTTTGGCAGAGAGTTTGTTTGGTAAGAATATGAATGAATGCAATTTACCTTGCGTTTCACCACAATCATGTCATATCCTCACAATGTTGCCAATTACATTTTAGATATCTTGATGAAGTTTACGGGACATCGTGATATCAAGTGCCGAGAAAACGCAGTCCTTGCGTTAGGAAATCTTTGTACAAATCCTGTTCACGTCAAAAGGCTTGTTGATGTCAAGTGCGCAGATGCGCTGGTTGCATATTCATTCCCAACAACAGCAGAAGAGTCGGTGAATGCCCAGTTTCAGGCCATTGCAGGACTTCATGGGCTTTCAAAGCACGCTGAGCTCCGCGCTCCGTTGCTGCGTGAAGGAGGTCTTGAACCTCTAATCCTAGGTTTGCGAAGTGGAACTGAGGAATCTCGCATTGAAATACGACGAGAGAGTGCGGCGGCTCTCGATAATATGGCTATTGCAAGAGAAAGTAAAAGTTTGATCGCAAAATCTGGAGCACTACCTACCTTGAAAGACCTTTTGAAGAGCGAAGATTCCATTTGCCGCAATCATGCATCATCAGCGCTTGCAAACCTTGCTGAATTGAATGATATTCATGAGTTGTTACTTGACGACTGCTGTCTCGACATAATGTGCAAACATGCCAAAGACAAAGATTGCCAAGTCGATACGAAGCGTGCGATTGGTCGCTGTCTTGCTCTTTTTGCCAGCAACTCACAACTTCATGAGCATCTCCTACTCAATGATGTATTGACTTCACTGAAGGACCTCATCGCTGCCACCGAGGATCGGTATTGTGAACGCTTTGGAATGTTGGCGTTTGCCAACCTGGCCACAGATGTATCGAATCATCAATTACTTTTGGGTACGATCAGGTTAGAAACCATTCTCTCGCTCGCCCAATCAGAAGATGTTGATACCTTGAGGAGTTTGGCGTTTGCTCTGCATTCCTTTTCTACATGCAAACAAAACCACTCCATTCTAGTGGAGGCAAATGCTGCTGTATCACTTGTGACCTTGCTTGTGTGTGATGATTATGACACGTCTTTTCAAGCTTGTTTGGCTACGAAGTACCTATGCACAAGTGAGAACTGTCGAAACACAATTGCAGAGTCCAAAGGGTTTGACGCTTTGTTGTCACTTACCTCAGGGCATGTTCTCGAATTGAAACGAGAAGTTACCGGTGCGCTGCGTAACATGACGCTTTCAGACGATAACAAACGGAGAATAATGGACCAAGATGGGATGGAGATAATTGCCAAGCTCTGTCGAGATTCTGATTCCATCGTGTCTCATCAAGCGTGTGGTTCATTGGCGAATATAGCTGAAAGAGAAGGGAACAAAGTTGTTATGGTGAAGCAAGGAATAATTCTTCATCTACAATCTGCTGTGCTCACGAGACATATTCCAGTTCTTCGGGAGACGATGAGAGCGCTCGCGAATCTATCATCGGCAAGTGATAACGCTTCGGACATCTTAGCGTCAAACGCTTTGTCTCTCCTTATAGATTCTCTCCGTTGCAATGATGTTTTGTGTGGTAGATATGCTGCAATGGCCATGTCCAACCTTTCATCGTTAACGGAAGATGCTTGCCAACAGATAGGGAGGGAGGGAGGAATCAATCCGCTCGTGTCACTTGTACAGCTGCAACCCGCGGATAGTCTAACGCAGCAATACGCAATGACATGCTTGGCCAACGTCGCATCATATGGCTTGACACTTGGTGGTTGCACACATGTTACATTTGATCACATCAAAACTGCAGATCTTGACCTTCGAGCAAGTGTACTATTGTTTGTGGCAAACTTGGCGTCGAATGCAACGTCTCGGGCTGCTCTGGAAGATGAATCGTGTATCATTGAAGGTTTGATGAATTGTCTCGAATGCAATAGCAGGCTTGTGCAAATGCATGCGTTGGATGCACTCCGCGGTCTGTCTACAAGTCCCTCCATTCGTGATAACATTATATCGAGTAGAGGTTTGGAGAGCCTTCTTGCGTTGGTACATTCTGACGATTCGGAATTGAAACAGAAGGTACTCCTCACCCTCTGTAATTTATCACTGAGTGGAGCTATAAGTGACCGGGCAAACACTATTCTGCAGAAAGTAGATATTCAACTTCTGATAGGGTTCCTCTGCAATGAAGCTCTGACATCTCATAGAATGTTCGGCGCCATGACAATTGGTAACATTGCAAGCAACGTCGACTTCCATTCTCCTATTCTGAACAGTGGAGCCTTAGAAAGTCTCATTAAACTTTCTGAGACGAATAGCAATGACATTGAATCTCGACGTTGCATGGCACTTGCCATTTGTAACTTGGCCGCGCAACCTGAAAACAGGTCCTCGATCGTTAGCTGCGAGGGAATTTCGTCGATTATGTACCTCTGTCACACAAAAAATTCCAATGACGCATTGGTTGGCTTATCAACTCTTCGAGCGCTCGCTACGTCAGATGAATGGAGGCGTGTAATATTTGAGGAAGGTGTCCTTCATGTTCTCTCATTGGCGCTGAACACTGGCTGTATTGCCTGCAAGCGAGAAGTCTCATCGGTGTTGGCACTTCTGAGTCTTAACCACGAAAATAAATTTGACCTCGTGCGGTCAGATGAAATTAAGGAGTTCATGTGTTTGTTGAATGGTGATGATGCTCATTGCATTAGTTTGTTGTGCCGTTGCATTGGATCCATCTGCGAAGTCAAAGAGCTTCACCCACATGTTTTGACTGTCTCCCCCCTGAAGGAACTTGCTCGTCTTTCTTCTGACACAGATCCAAAGGTGGTCAAGGAAGTGGCACGGTGTTTTGCGAATCTGTCGAGCAATATCGATTATCACACCGCGATGACGACACCAGCCATGATGAAGAATCTAATGGCCCTTTGTTGTCATTGCGATTCGTATGTACGCCGCCTTTCGTCATTGACCATTTCCAACCTAGCCATCAATGAATTGAACTCGGCACTCAAAGGCAAAAACATGCTATGCGTTCTCAACAATATCATCGATGACCAAACAGTTATTAATAGCAGCAGATATGATATTGAGAGCAAGTGCTATGCTTGCATGGCAATTGGTTCTCTGGTGTCTACAGACCGCACAGTTGGGGCACAAGTTGTTAGTATGGGAATAGTGCCTTCACTATTGCAGCTCATGTCAGTCGAGGACGAACAGTTGAATCTCTGCGCGATATATCTTGTTGATAAATTATCTCTCTACGAGGATACTCATCCGCATCTGCATGATCATCGCACCATTTCACACCTCGTCAATCATAAAAATGCAACAGAGTTGCCGCATGTTCAAACATATTCCATCGGAGCCATCAGAAGACTTTGTGAAAACGCGTGCACTGGCAATGAAAATCTAATGGTGAAAGAAACAACACAATTCTTTGCCGCGTCGTGTGATTTGGAAAACATTGAGCGTTGTCGTCAGATTGTCTCTGGCATATGTCACCTTGCGCTACGTCATGAGGCAAAATCTGAAATATTGAAGAACAAAGTGGTGATGGACTCGCTAATCGATCTAAGCAAGTTGACAGATGTAGAAGTGTGTCGATTCGCATTTGGGTCCCTCGCCAATATTGCTGAAGACAATCGATTTTATGGCACGATACCTCTGGGTCACCTTCTTCGAGGCACCTCATTGCTTCATGAGTTAGAAAGTGAACACACAACAATTGTTAGGGAGGCTAGCAGGCTGATTGCAAACCTTATGTCTTCTATAGAATTTCAATCAGAAATTTTGAAAGAAGGAGGAGTTGTATCAATCCTTCGTGTTAGTTTGTTACCTGATTACGAGTGTGTGCGCAATGCGGCGCTATCGCTTCGGAAACTAGCTGCACATGAAGCCTCCCATGGTATTTTGTTTTCGCAGGACGGTGTAGGAGCCATCATGCGTTTAGCAGTTCATGACGATCTTCAAATTCGGATTCAAAGTGCCTCAGCATTAAGAGATATCTCATCAAACGGAGACTTCCAGCTTGCCATCAAAGATCATGGCGTCGTTGGAATTGCAATTAAATTGGCATGTCAGCCCGAAATTGAGATAAAAATTTTGGCCATAGGTATTCTGCGTCACCTTTCTGTCGCTATGAACTTAAAAAAAGAGTTGTTGAACAGTGCGACAATAGACGTCTTGTCAGACTGTGTCGAGTCTTACGGCAATGGAGCATTATTGTTTGAATGCGCATCATTCATTGCAAACCTGGCGGAACATGCACAAAACAAAGTTGATTTAGTCCAAATGGGAATCCTCCATCGTCTTATCTCGTTATCAAAACATGACAGTGTAGCAGTGAAACAGAATTCGGCTCGTGCATTAGCGTTGATATCAAGTACGCCTAGAAATCACAATTGCTTTATTGGATGTGTTCTGGATGCCTTGATTGGTCTACTTCAATGTCAGGAGGAAGAGACGTGCAGATATAGCGCTGCCGCGATAGCGAATATTGCTACAAACGATGAGATCAGTGCACACATCGGAAATCTTGGAGGAATACACCCACTGATATTGCAGTTGACATCGTCAGAAGGTAGCTGTCAGAGAAACATATGCCACGCATTATCCCGTCTAACAACAGTCGAAGAAAACAAAGTTTCTGTATTGTCGTGTAATGGAATAGACTATTTGATTCCACTATGCGTTTCGGCGCACGATGGCGTGGCAGTATTGGCAATGATGATATTTTGCAATTTATCTACTTGCTCAAGTCATGAACGTGCCTTTGTTCGAGAGGACTTGATTCGGGTGCTTGGTCGTATCGCCTCTGGTGGTTGCTCAGCCTCCAGCAAATCTTCGATCATGGCTCTCTGCAACTTGACGACCATGTCTCGTGTTAGAGATCTTGTGGCTAAGGAAATTGGCCTAAATGAATTATTTGGTTTCATCAGAGAAGAAGCCAATGTGGAGTGTAGAGTTTACAGAACCATGTTGGTTTGTAATTTGTCCTCAGCCGAGAAGCATAGATCTGAAATTCTGGCTGCTGGGGGGCTACATTATCTTGAAGGCGTGGCTGCCAACTTGGATGACATCAATCTTCACCGAGCAACTTTGTTGACACTCTGCAACATTTCGGCTTGTAATGAAAGTCATATTATGATTGCACAAAGCAGTTTGATGCAATTTGTTGGAGCAGCCTGCCAAAGTCGTGACTTGCTTTGTCAAAGATGCGCAATAATGATATTGTCAAACATCGCATCCAGTGATGAAACAAGGAATGTCGCTACCAGAGGCGGTGGATTGCAGTCTGCCATTATGTGTCTCAAGGGGTATGATACGTCTCTGCAACGATTTGGTCTTTTGTGCCTTGCAAATATGAGTTGCGATAAAAAGACTCAATCTCAAATTGTTGTGCACGGGGGTCTTCATTCAATCGTTAATCTGTCGCGACAGGGCGATTTAGAGACTCGTGAATGTGCACTCTTGTGTCTCTCTAATTTGTGTGCAAACAATACAAATCATTCATTACTGGTTGACCATGAAGTTTTGAGCTTGCTTGCCAGTGCCTGCAAAGAAAACCAAAATGATACTGCCCTCTTTGCACTTGCCAACCTTACTTCTAGTGATAAATTGATACATGATATTGGTGCGGATGAAGGAGTGGTTGTGTCTTTGATTGATCTTGTGAGATCATGTGACACATGTAAACAATGCTTGGCCATTTCAGCGCTTCGAAGGCTAGCATCTATCGCAAAGAACAGAGACGGGCTATTTCATCAAGGTATTCTTCTAAATCTGACAAATGCGATCAACTCGAAACATGAAGACGTTCGGCGAGAAATTGCATCATGCCTTTTCACTTTATCTCTGAGCTCGCGGGACCGGTTGGACATGGCTCAAATGGCAGCGCCAATGCTGATGGAGTCTGTCAAGAGCAATGATTCAGCAACTGTTAAATTCAGTCTTGGTGCAATAGCAAATGTTGCTGAGGACAGCAGAACCCATCCTGTTCTCATCAATGCTAATGCGATGGAAACAATTATTCATACTCTATCTCATGCATTGACGGGCATTAAACGGGAAGCTATTCGCTCCATTTCCAACTTGTTGTCTTCCACAAACCTGCATCCAAACTTTATTCGGTACGACGGACTAAAAAGTCTCGTCCAAATTCAAACCGCCACATGTGAGGATTGTGACTGCCTAGCAGCGTTATCTTTTAGCAAGCTGGGTTTCTCAACAGGTGTAAGCAACGACGGGCTGAAATATATGTTGATACTAATGAAGTCAAAACACGAATGCACTAGAAAATATGCTGCGAGTGCAATGAGGAATCTAAGCGCAAGTAGTGAGGAGAAGGATGCGTTCTTCAAGCTTGGCATTCCTGGATTTATGGCTGAAGTGCTCAACGACAAGGAGAAGGACCTTGATGTATTAGCTGCTGCAACATTGCGTTCATTATCGTGCAACAGTCTCATAACAGACAAGTTTTTAGACAACGGCATTTTACATTCCGTCATCCGCAGCATCTCAAAAGCAACTGTTGAACTGAAATCTCAAATTGCTGCCATCATTGCAAATTTGAGTGAACATTTGGAGTGCCAGCCTATCATGATTGCACATGCAGTTGTAAAGGCGATTGGTGCTCTTTCGACGATCGCTCACGGTGATACCTTGAAGGTAAGATACTCTCTGCTGTTCTATATGATCTTTAAATTGCTTGTTTTTTAATCCCTTCTTTCCTCGCTTTCGCAAAAAATGAAGGATTGTGCTCGCGCTCTGGCAAACTTGTGTTCAGTCGAGAAGGCGCAGCATGCAATCTATCGACAAGGCGGCTTCAAAATTCTCGACACCCTTAGTCATGCAGATTGTGAGGCTTGTAAGAGATATGTTGCAATTGCGTTGCGTTTTATGGCATCAAGCGTAGAAGTCCAGCGAAGCTTGTTTGCAGAGGATGCATTATCACTTTATCACGATTTTTCTACAAGCGCCTCGTTGGACTATCAAAGGTCAGCTGCCGCCTCATTTTCGTCTATGTCTCAAACAGAGGAAGGTCGCTTAATGATGAAAAAAGACGGAATCAGTGCAGTTTTACGCCTTTGCAGTCACACAGACCTACATGTACGAAGAAATGCAGTCTGTGCTGTGGCAAATCTAGCAGCCTCGCAAGAAACACGACGATATATTGCTATGGAGGGAGGAGTGGAAGTTATTCGGTTTGCATCAGCAGCAAACAGCGACGTTGATTTTCTTCGAAGTGCTACACGGGCAATGTCAAATCTTGCTGTCGATACAGCCATCAGAGAGGCAATGATCTCACAAGAGATTCCGAAGGCTTTGTCAAAACTCGCGAAAAGTGCGGACAGCGAAACTCAGCGGTTTGCCTCACTTGCGCTTTGCAACCTGTGCGTCGGAACACAGAACCAAAAAGAGTCTATAGTGAAACAAGGCGTGCTTCGTGTGCTTCTATTCATACTAAGATATCCAGATTTGGAAGTTGAACGTCGAGCATCCCTTGCTATAGCCGCACTGTCCCTTGGGTCAAGTCAGAATAGGTTGCAAGTTGTTGGCGGCGGCTTTGTTCGATCATTACTGGAGGCGACTTCCTATCCTGATCTCAAATTGAGGCATTTTGCCTTGTTGGCTCTGAATGGCTCAGTGCTGAGTACAGAATCAAAAACGAAGCACCATGTTGTACAAGAAAATGGACTATCTTCTTTGCTGTCTGTATTGAAGTCTTGCAAAGATGACGAGAGCATTCACGCTTGCATCTATCTGTTGGGATCTCTAGCTGAAGACACCGACATCTTGAAAGCAATTGTTGACATGGACAGCTTTCTTCCTTTAGTAGTCCAAAAGTTAGATGCTGCGGGATCGATCGAAACTAAGCGTTCGGCAGCTTACTTTTTGGCCCTCTTGTCTGAAAATCAAGAATACCACCGAAAGCTACAAGAAGCTAATGCATTAGAGTCAGCAGTTGCTCTGATATCACTCGTTGACGAAGAGAGCCAATATTACGGGGCTTTTGCACTTGCTCTCCTAGCGAAGAATAAGTCGTTTCAAGTACCCTTGACAAAAATGGGTGGTGTTCGACCGTTAGTTTCAATAATGGCCAGCAAGCACTCGGATGCAAGACATTGGGCGGGGCTCGCACTTTTGAAGCTGGCTGATAATTTCAACAATCACATCACAATTGCGGAAGAGGGTGGTATTCAGGCGTTGCTCCAGCTTGGAGGTGAAGAGGGGGCAGGTGTGACATTAAGTAATTTAGCCAAGAGGGCATTCGACGATGTAAGGCAAAAGTGGAGGAAGTCCTAGTGCTATTTTGTAGTGTGAGGGAAAGTGTCTTGTTGTTAATGTAAATTGTCTTCAATAATGTCAATTAATTGTGGAGTTGATAAAGATTGTTCACTCCACAAGATTGCGTTCCTCAATCCATATCAGGTGGTAGCCGAAATTAGTTCGAATAGGTCCAATGACTTGTCCGACTTTAGATTCCTTGTCAAAGATGACTTTATCAAACGCAGGTACCATCATTCCAGGAGAGAACCTGCCCAAGCTCCCTCCAGATGCCTTGCCACTGGGGCACTTTGAGTTGCGTTGAGCTGCGCCCTTGAATTTAGTGAAATCGTTAATTTCTTTCTTCATAGCATTTAGTCTAGCTTTGGCTTCTTCCGTATCATCTACCAAGATATGAGATGCTACTGCTGACGATTTTGGTCCTCCAAATAGATTTTTAAGGAGCATGATGATAGAGAGGATTGCGATGACAACAGAGACAGGAGAGAAAGGCAGGGTTGTATCACCGATCTGAATATCTTTGAGATAAAATGGCTTTGCCTCTTGCCGTGCTGCAAGTGTGTCAAATGATGAAGATGAAACAGCACTGATGGTGGAGGCGAGCAATGCTCCAACGAAGGATTGTAGAATGTTGATTTTTGGTAGTGTCATGGTTGCTGAGGATGAAATAATCAAGGGTAATATCGTCAGTTAGTTAGTAGAGAGGTTACTTGCTTGATAGAGACATTAGAAAGAGCCAACCAGGCCAGCCACTAGACTACCTCCTATGGTATGATCAGATGGGGGAGTGTTGCGAGCAGAGAGAGAGTTGAGAGCTTTTGGCTGGCTTGGGCCTTGTTTTTTGATGAAGGATCAAACAAATTAAGCGGCATAAATTATCTGATTCTGAGCTTATCTGTGGGTCTATTCCTTCATAAGATTTGTTTCATTCTACTATTGAAGCTTAAAACCACAACTCAATCTGAGCTAGAAGCGCTTATTCTTTTATGGCCTCAAGAGCGCTCTCCTCGCTTCTGCTGCCTGCTGTGCGCTTGTATGTGCGTGCTGTCGGCTGTCGCTCAAGATACGTACAACAGTATAATAAACAATACCATCAGCAGAGATCAGTAGACTTAGTAGAGCTGGAGCAGTTCTTGTAGTAATATTAAGGCGATCACAGAGTAGCAACAGGCAGCATGGACGATCGGGAGGTGGAAGAAGAATTCAATTCGGGCGGTGACGATGAGGAAGGCGGTTCCGTAGAGGAA
>JALLBC010000003.1:0-25918 GCA_036939775.1 Skeletonema grethae | reverse complement strand
TTGTGTCAAAAACCTTCAAGATGACAGCCGCATCCATCACTAGCCTATGCAGCCTCTTCCTGGTGACTAGCACCACCGCATTCGTCCCAAATCCTCCATCGCCCAATCATCAAGTCAGCAGCCATTCATCGCCTCATCTCACCACACTAAACGCCGCCAAAAAGAAGACCAAAAAGAAGACGAACAAAAAATCATCCGGCAGTGGCTTCGGCACATCCTCACCAGCAACAGCAACCAAACCAAAGCCAAAACGAAACGATAACTCCATCCAATACCCTGAATTGGAAGAGCAAGTACGTCAAACTCTCATTCCGTCACCGCTGTCCGATATCCACAATGAAGATGCGGGAACTGTATTGGCGGAGGAAATGTATGATCGATTAGAAGACATCTATGGATTGGAAAAGTTTAATTTTGGTGGGGCTGGTGCTATTTATAAGTCGATTGGTGTGGTCCCCAATGATACTGATGAGCAACAGGAGAGTTCAGTGACAAATGAGGGAGGATCTTCACTGTTTGATGACATTTTATCCGGTGGATCCACATCCACAAGTGGTAGTAGTGATGCATTAGATGAACTGTTTGGCAAAAAGTCGCCAGCTCCAGCTCCATCTACCAGCGTCAAAGAAACATCAACTGCAGTGGCACCATTTGATTTGAACTCAATCCCACCATTTGAAAAGTTTCGTGTGCTACACACTGATCCAATGGTATTGGCAATTGATGACTTTTTCACAAGCGACGAATGTGATAAATATGTTCAAATGTCGATTGATGCAGAGAAGGAACAAACACAAGACAACACAGATATCAATGAGTCGTCAGAAGGAGGATCACTTCAACCTATGCTCTTGGGCCAATCTCAAACAGTGGGGAAAGACTCCCGTTCCAAAGCGCAACGAACGAGCACCACCTGGTATCACTACTACAAGGGTGTTCCAGAATTGATGGCCAAGGCATCACGGTTATTGGGACTTGAAGGGATCGATCGATTCGAGGAACCACAAACGGTGAGGTATAGACGGAATGAGAAGTTTACGTGGCATTTGGATGCGTTGTCGCCTGAGGAGGTGAATGACCCCTCTGGATCGGGTCAGCGTGTTGCTACGTTGTTGGTATACCTCACTGATGTTGCGGCTGGTAGCGGTGGTGCAACCATGTTTCGTGATTTAGGAGGCAACCAACAACCACTAAAAGTACGTCCAAAGAAGGGATCTGCCCTCCTCTTCTTTCCATCCGCAGGTGGTATCCCTGGCTCTCCATTTGATATACGTACGTTGCACTGTGGTGAGGCTGTGGCGGTTGATGCTGAGAATGAGAAGTGGATTGCACAACTTTGGTTGAGGCAGAGGGGATATGAGCCTACGGCTCCGGTAGGGAATTGTCATGAGGATGCTGCTGATGAGATTGGGAGGTATTGCAAGTCTCAGGGTTGAGGAGTGCATTTGTAGCTGTCTGGATAACAGAGTAAGCTGATATAAGTAGCCTTGTGTTTCTTATAAACTTACTGCATAGGCTGACATATAATGAAGCTCCTCTTCTAGAGACACAGTGTAAATAAATGAGTTGAACTTTCTCTCTTATTCATATAGGTTGATAAATGATAAAGTGATGTTTTGGGGAAGTGCAGCTCAACTTATTTAGGATGGAACCGTCGACTAAATTGTACCCTGAAGACAATATTCATATGCATTCAGATCAATAGGTGAGAAAATGAGCTTGCTCGCTCAAGTCACACAGCTATTGAGATTGCATTCAATCAAAAAGCTGATGGAAAAATTTGTCAGCAAAGAGGACCTTGCTGCTGTGGAGCTACTACAAGTCCGCAGAGGTAAGCAGCCGATCGAATCTACAATGCATAACAGATGGCGAGACATGTGGTACACGCAGATGAAACAGGCACAGTCCAGGTCACTAATTACCGCGATGAACAACTTCAATTAATTAATTGCAGATGATGCTAATAATGCAGACCGGCGTGCCAAGCCAACAATCGTTCACAAGGACGATTCCGCATCCACCTACCTAACACTCGACCTACACACAGACCTACCACGTCACCCATGTTCGACACACATCGTCATCGTCATCATTTTTTCTTCGAACATCGCTCGGCGCAAATCATCATACGTTAGCAAAGCAATAGCTGATATGCGTAGCTGTGGACAATGAACACGTGGCTGTGGTTACTCTTGTGCTCAATTATTCTACCTCGTGGCGCTACGCCATTCATTTCGTCGCCATCGGTAGCGACAAGGGGGGCGAGGCAGCGTTATGTCGAAAGCATCAGATCAACAAATCAGCGGAGCAGACAATTATTATTTGCTGCACCCACATCTACTACTCCAAATAATGTTTGGGTACCACCCTCTCAACACTTACTAGAAACTCGGTCGACCATATTCAAAATCCAACATCCAGAAGATCTGCTTGATTTCATTTCAGATGATGATCGGCTCTGTGTCATCAAAGTATATGCAAGTTGGTGTTTGGCATGTAAAAAATTTGATCTTCGCTATCGCAAACTTGCTTCCAAATACAGTGACAAATACACTGATAATACCAAGGCTACACCATCAATCAAACAAAGGGGTAAAATCCGCTTTGCCGAACTCCAATACGACAATCCAACAAATGAAGATTTGTGTGATAGTGTGCTGGGCACTACGAGTTTTCCGTACATTTTGATTTATAAGGGGAGTAAGGGCAAAATTAGGGGATTTCATTGTACTCCTGCCAAGTTTCAAATGTTGGTCAAGACTGTGGAAGAATTGTTGGCTGAGGAAGAGGAGGAGGATTATGGCGTGGTGGGTGTGGATGATTCGTTTCAGAAGCAGGTGATTGATCTGGGACTTTCAGATCGACGATAATTATCTCGGGGTTTTGTGGCTTGCAGATCGACGTGGATGGATTTGTGAGGAATTATTCCATGTGTAAGATGAGTGTGCAAACGGTGACAGTCGTTCTTGTGGTCGGGACTATTTGCTTACCCATTTGTTTGGAAGATATAATAGGGAGAGATTCATGATATTAAATATACTGCATTAGGTTATCGATGATAAGACCACTATCTACCGATTCAGAGATGTCCTTGCCTTTGAGTACCATGTTGATAGATTATGCAATCCACATCTATCCCTCTAATATTATGATTCATTACTATCTTACCCTAAGCCTCGCTTTTTCATACCACGTTGAAATGATCCAAATCGTCCCAACAAGTGCTTGAATCATACTAACAGCTCGAGCAAGCTTTTGTATGGCACTTCTTCAAGTGTCCAAGAGAGACCTCTCTCAAATAGTTGAAGTGCTTTCTAGCTGTTCGCAGATGAGTATCTCGTTTCCCGCAGCAAGGGCATGTCCCAGTCATTCTATTCTGATTGAAAAGCTCAACTCCAAAGACATGATAGATTGATTTATACTCACTCTTCATGTCTTTCTTGCACTTCTTGCATTCGTACTCGTAAATCGAATACCTCATTCCTTCTTCTATTGCCTTTTCCACTATTGATATCTTCTTGCCCAACGATATCGCTATATTTTGCTCAGTAGAATTCTTGACTCCTTTCATCGCCTTTGAAATCTTGTTCCTATGTTCATCAGACTGCTTCTTCTTCCCCTTCAACGCCTTTGAAATATTGTTTCTACGCTCAGTAGGCATCCTGCCAAGGTCCATCCTGCGTTGCACCTTCCGAAACTCATCCATTGATTCGCGAAGATTATCTTGATTGATATGTTTGCCAGAGATGAGGTGAATAGCTTGAGCAAAGCTTTTCATCCCAAGTCGAAGTAGCATTAGTGCTGTGAGGTACTCGTTCATGCCATGAGGAGAAAGCAAGTTGCCCAAAGCGACTGTTCCCCGCTGCACGTGTCGACCTCTATTGAATCCAATAGGAAGCACAAGATTGATACCTGCATTCAGGTTTGATCTCTCGATTGCCACACTCGATCCGAAATCTCCTGCCATGCCCTCCCACATGATCAAGGCGCTTTTGCATATACGCTGTAATGTCTCAGCATACTCGGGAGCGACGATTTCTGCCCTTTTATTGATACCCACGAGAGATTGGTAGTCAAGGATGCCTCGGATTCTCCCTCTGGTAGAGTATTGTCTGCCATTCTCATTCGCCTCACTGCTTTGTCCTAGAACAGGACAGTAGGATTTAATGATGACAAAGCAAATCCGATCGTCCGTGTCTGGAACTACTCTGTAACTTGCAAACTGGTCGTAATGGCCAATTGCTTTCTTCTCATGAGATTTTGGTGCCATTAGCTTGCTCAAGTCACTAGGTCCCGATGGCTGCTTTTTGATCGCATCTATTGCACATTCCTCGATGTAAATAGCCACTGTCGAGTCGGAGGGCTCATCTTCTGCTTCTGCTTCTAGCAACTTCTTTGCGTCTTTGATGTGACTTCTCATCAAATCAATGGACTTGCGTGCTAAATCTGTTTCATCCGGCTCGTGGAAGTCATACCTGAATTTTGTGGCGTTGTCGAACTGTTTGATAATGTCCGTAATACTCTTCCTATTCTCAGGTCGGCGCTCACCGGTCTCATCCTTGGCATCATCGTCCAATACCTTCTTTATGTCATCGATTAGCTTTGATACGTAGTCAATGACTGGGCAGGAAGTGATAGCATCGCAGTATCCACCCCAACGTGGATTTGTATTCGTGGATGCGTCAAATGATAGCTCGTGCATGGCATTGGTGAGAAATTTGCCTTTCGGTCGTTTCTTGAGAATATGCTGCAAGCCTTCAAGTGTAGCGTCGTCATCGCAATCTTCAATCAAGTCGTACAGCGCTGATGAGGCAGTGATCCAAGTGGTAATAGAGGAGCATAACTTCGTGCGTCTCATGAAATCAATGATCCATCTGTTGTCTCCAACAACTGGACTTGGGAAACGGCAGTATTCATCGATGAAGCGGCTACCAACATTGAACAGCCGCTCCAAGCCGAGTCCAATATTGACTTCGCGGTCGTTCGATCTAAGCATCATAGCCATGATTGCAGACTCCATGACTTGATTAGCCACCTCGGCATATGCTTGATCCTTGTGATCTTCGTGATACTGAAATGCAGGTAGCATTTTGAGGAGAGATTCAATGAATGAGTTCAAAACTGGCGATCTCTTCATCATTGCCACAATCTCTTCTCTTGTCATGCATATGGCGCTGCATTCCTCTGGAGTGGCTTCAATTGGGATCTGATTTTCCACTCGACCGGCCGATCCAGTATTCTTGTTATTGCTCATTCCAATCTTGATCCAATTCGATAGGAAACAAATGAGCAAGTACACCCCCGGTAAACTGGAATCTTCTCCTGCCATTGGACGAGTCTTGAAGTAGAGACGGCCATCTTCGGACTCGCAGTAGTTCTCATCATTGATGAGAAGGTCTCGGATTGCGAGGACAATTGAAGGAAACTCTTCTGTGAGGAGCTGCCATGCGGCTTGGCCTTGATCATCCACTTCAGATGGGCACTTTTCTTTGTCCTTGTAGTATCTCTTCATCTTGTTCACCACCTTCTTTGCCCTCTTGGTTGCATCAGACTTGCTACCAATTTCACACCAGTATTCCATCTCGTGTGTTGAGGCTAGAGCTACAAAGTTGGCCTCCTCTCGCAATCGAATCTCATTAGCAAGCTCTTCCTGTCTTTGGCGCATAGCTTCTCTTCTTTTTTCGCGCTCTTGCGTGTGAGGCGTGTTCGAAGGCAATGGTTCTTCTGTAAATGTCAAACATGAGAGACAGAAAGGCAAAGATTAGATATGATCAGATGCTAATGTAAATGTAGAGTGACAACAAAGCTGAATGTAATCAAACTCACCTAGGTATTCGTCAAGAGGCTTTTTCTGCAATAGCTTGTGGCATTTCTGATTTTGAATCTCGATCACCCTTGGGTCATTGGAATACTTTCGTTGCTGTGCAATGGACCGCGCCTCGGCATTCATCTTCTTTCTTTCTTCGCGGATGAGCTCTTCTTGAGATGGCTCCTTGGGTGGTACGAAATGTCTAATGAATACATCCATGCGGTGCTTTCCAAAAGGACAAATTGGATCGGGTTGATCAGAGGGTGGTGTTGCATCGACTGCGCATCGTCCATCATCACTCTTGCTGAATACACAAAAGCACATGTGACGTAGTCTTTGAATTGGCAACCTGCATTGGAGTGATGGGATCTCTTGACTGTAAGCCTCGGCTACCGTGATCTTTCGGCCCATGAGTTCTGCTCCATTCATCTTGAGTGCATTGCCTATATCGCTTTGTAGAATGGTAATGAATGCAAATTCGCGTTTGCGACGCTTGCTGGGGAAGGTCACAAGGACGGATCCAATGGAATAGTCATTCGTGAGCTGCAATATGTCGGTGGAGGTAATGGATTTATTCAAGTTTCCAATATGCATCTGTACCACGCTGGGCATGAGCATGGAATGGGCAGGTCGGGGCCAAATTCTCTCGGAGTCCACCAGCACCCTAGCCCTCTTTGCTGCTATTCTCTCGTCTTCATCTTCAATCATTGGATCATTCGTATCCATGCGTGCGCCTTCATGCTTCCGCTTCCGCATCGGCTTCCTGCTGTTATCTGTCACCCGCTCAAAGTTGGATGGAAATGCTCCGTTGCTGCTTGGATCCTTGTCACTCAGCCATGACCGGGGCGGCGACGGCAATTTCCAGTACTTTCCTCCATCGAGTGATGAAGATTGGAGCGAAGGAGCGTCTCCACAAGTGCTGTTGACATCTCTACAGTATTTATCGAGAGCGCCGGCAGAATAGCCGCAGATTTCATTGCCTGTGATGAAAGTGAAGATTGCCGCAAGCGTTCCAATGATTAGAAGAAAATTCTGTACATTCTTACTTATTGCTACCGACATCGATTGTCTCGGCCGCGCAATAACAATAATATTATTCACCCCACTCACCATGACTCATAGTATTGCCGTGCCGATGAGAGATACGTCTGTAGCGGCCAAGATTATTCGACGCCTATTGAGAGATTGGCACCAGCGTCCTCGTCGGATGATATTATGTTGCACGCCACACTGCTCTCTTTTTTTCTGAGTTCTTGGATGGCGCGCGTCGGAGAGGTCAAAAAATGATGGCATCCGCTGCCGCACGCACTGTAAATAACGCAAACCTGCGCAGCTTCTCAAAAGAAGTTCTCAAAGCGGTGCTGACAATAGAAGAACAACTTGGTATCGACTATCAACGACCGCGGATCTGAACAATGCTGCGCCAATTTATAGACGATGCGGAAAGGAGGAAGGCGTCATCAACTGCTGCTGATAGCTACTGGAATAAGGAGAATGAACCATATTTGAATGGTATGAATTATTCTGCCGCTGTCGCGCGTCCTACTCCAAAGCCTACTCCCAATATCACCACTCTATGGGTCACAGGATTTGATACTGCAGACGATGAAAAGCATATCCGCTATGTTTTCCGTCATTTCGCTCCAATAGTATGCGTTTATCGACCCAAAGACAAAAAAGGGACTATTAGCTCCCATGTGTACATCACATTGCTCTCAAAGGAAGCCGATGATGCTATCACAATCTTGAATGGAATACGACAGGATGTTTCGTTGCATGTGCGGAAAGCAAGAGAACAGAAAAGAGTACCTGTTGCTGTGGTGAAGAATAGAAAGAGCGTTTGCAGAGCGTATTTTCGTCATGGACAATGTTTAGAAACATGCCCCTTTGGATTGGAACATTCGATGCGGTGAAGAAATACTTGTAGTAAAATAGCATGAAAGAGAAGATCAGATTAGATTATTCGAGCCCCTCTAGCTTGCAAAAACAGACAAGCGTTCTGGTTCCACTACAAGACTGAACATCACAAGATATTGAAGGAGGCCACAACTCTGCTTGAACTCGCTCTGTGGAAGGCCAATCTTGACAACAACGAGGGTGGTGAGAGGGAGGGTGTAAGAACAACGAGGGACAGTGGGGGACGTGAGGGTGCCAGAGTTACGTCTGGTGCGAGCATTGTGATCAAGAATGTGTTGACCTTTCTAGTTTTGAAATCATAGATTATTTCTTGTTTCTCTTTAGTGGGCATCACCATAGTCAGAAACAGATGAAGAGAACTAAATTACTTACTTAGAAGCACAAGCATCTCTCAAGCAGAGCTCACATTGTCGAGCTCGCTTGTAACAAGATCCCCCAAGCTATCTGCATCATCACTGCTTCTATCATCATCGATTATTCTCTCATGTTTCTCCTTCGCCCTTCGCTGCAGGCATGGAAAGCAGATAGTCTGATACTTCTGTGTGCGATGCCAAAACCTTTTCCAAAGAACTTGATCGATATCATCCTTACACTCTGGATATTCAACGATAAACTGTCGGTTCATCTCTTCCACAGTGAAGCACGTTTCAACTCTCAAAGAGCCTCTACCTAGACAGAACTGGCACACGTCATCCTTGGATTGTTGAATGATTGGTTCGACCAGTCGAGACAATCTCAGCAAACGACCTGCTTCACCATACCACATGCGAATCATCGCTCTTGTTGATGGATTCATGGACGGTACATCAAACTCTGGAGCGTCGTCAGCTTCACTATCGCTACTTATATCAGCATCGATCGAGCCCAGCAGACGAGCAAGTTGATTCATTAGGTATGGCCTGCTCCTTTGAGTCACTCTTGGAGTCAGCATTTCAGGAAGCTGCTCAATTATCCATGACCGATTGTAGCGGAGGAACTTGTATCTAAAGGCGTCCGAAGTCATTCGTCCTTCCAGTTTGTACTCATCATGACCTGTGGTTTGTTCATGACTCCACTGTTCTAACTGCGGCTCCCCGTCTGCCTGAATCTTATCGTGCCATCTACGCTTTTCACGCCTAATGCTCCACAAGCCGACAAACATTGCTATCCGAGTCAAAAGAAACTTCACCACGATGGAACAAAGTAAGATAATCATAATAATAGAAGACATGGCAGGATCACCGAACGCATTGTACTTCGCTCTTGACATCATTACAATGCCGAGCACCAAGTACACGATGGCATTCACGTGCAAAGTATTCAACATGTAATATTGGCTACTGAAGCAAAGCTGATCGACACTCCGCAGACTAGTTTCGATACATTCATCTAGAGTGTTGGCCTCTAAACCTTTCCACCACATCTCCCGCTGCAGGAAGCGAACCCGACAGTATTGGAGGTATTCATACGTCTTCCAGCCGTGAAGCAGTTCGAGCGAATTTTGCATGAAGAGATCAGCCATGATTTGAAACGGAATGATCACAAGCGCAAACAGCAGGTAGTATTCCATATCAGACTCTTTGATGTTGTACAACTTCATCATCTCCGCCTCTTCTCTGAAGATCATAATCACAACCATGATGAAAGGGAAGTAAAGTAGCGATAATAGATCACATGAATACGAAGTGTAACTGCCGAGGAGAGGCTCGAGAGTCTCTTCATTCTCAAGAACTATCTCTGAATCAGCGTCATCTGATGCGTCATTCTGATCGCCTGAAAGAAAAGATGGAAGTAGCTTTCTACCAGAGCGTCCCATTGCGGACAATACGTTACAACACCAACTCAGAATATTTGAAAGTAAAGGGCCGATGTACATCCTTTCCAAGATAAGGAAACCAAACCCAACAATGTACGAGAGCAAAAAGTCCATGAAATCATTTGCTGACATTGTGACCACAGCCTGTACAAGCCCAAATGCTGTCATGACCGGTGCACTCAACAAGGCTTCTCCCAACTGGTTGTCCATAACTTGCCCAATGAAAATACCAAGAAACTTCATCAGAATGATTGCCTCCCAGATATATCTTCCAAAGGATTCCCAAAAAGACCACTCAACGATGCATACTAAGAATAAGCTCATGAGTATGCTTGAAACGAGCAGATTACTTCGTTTCCAAGCGCTAGTGGCAATAAGTTTGGCCTTGTTATCGTCAGCATCCAGCTCCTTCATTGGGACAAACCATTTGGTGGTGAAATAGAGTGATGCAATTGCCATAGTAAAGAATGCCAGTCCTGTTCTCCCTTGACGAGTCAGGTGTAAGAGATCCGGATCGATAGTTATATCGCTGTATTGCAATCTCGTTTTAGCGAATAGCCACCGCCTTCCGTGAGGGTCGGACATGGTTGCGTCAAACGTATAGCCCTTAACGAGGTAAAACGAAGCTGCTGTGACTAGACTTATGGGAATCAAGCCAAGTAGGAGTCCCCCGAGTGCTGGAGGGAAAGTAAGCCACAAATACCCCGAAATCCTCAAGTGAGGAGGATTCTCCAGACTTGTTGTGAAGCGAAGAACTGTCCAATAGATCAATGCTACGATCACCGTCCCAACTCCAATGTAAGAAAAGAGCATCAAAAATAGTCCACGAGTAAATGCGAACTTTGTCACAAGTTCCTGGTAGTTCAAAGGATAGAACTTAAAATCCAACTCGTACTCATCGTTCGTCGCGTCTTTGTCAAATTTATCGTAAATTATGTTCACTTGGACGATTCGTTTCGAGTGCACATCGATTTGATAATATGATATGTCAACAGTGACGCGACGTGGAAAGCACGAGGCTGCACAATCACCCACCACGTTAAATGCAGGAGATCTCGATACTTTTGCTGGAATGAAGGTTTCAAGAGTCGTGACAGTGTCGAGAAATCTTTGACCCCCACCATCGTCAACGCCAACTGTTGCAGCGTCTCTTCCGGTGTACTGATAGAAATCGATGGGATCTCGAAGGATAGAAAAGAGGGTACTTCCTGATTCAGCTTCGAACCACCTTGGTGTCACATCAGATGACAACAGAGATTCTTCAAAGCTGCAATAAAGCTTACGCTCGCACCAATCAGCAACAGGATAAAATGATATAAAATCAGACGGACCTATAGCTTCGACATCATCTTGATGTGGAAGTGGCTGCACTTCACGTCTCCACCATGTATCTGGATACTGCGAGGAGATTCTTGGCAATTCACACTCGGTTGAACTTTCAACTAGCGCCCACAATGGAATGTACGAGTCGAATTCTCGACAGTTTGAAAAGTATGGAAGATATGGAAGGATGAGGGAGTTCAAGTCAAAATCGTACGATCCGGTAGACTGGCTGAAGGAGAGACCTTGAAACGTTTCAAAGTACAAATCAGTTTTCTCCTTTGCAATCACCTCTGTTTGGAAAGGATTGCTCCAAAAGTCTTTCCTTTCCTCTGTGTCGACATGGGTGTTCTTTATTGTAGGTGCAGTGTTCTGGTGTGTAGTGTTCATAGAAACAAGGACTCTTCCTCTCTCGAAACTCTTCCATCGGGGTGGCAGATTCATGGGTAAACTAGTGCTCTGTGAGTAAGTTTCATCATAACGTATTCCAAATATCCATGGCATTTCCACGCTTCTTTCTTCCCAGCTGATAAGTGGAGAAAGAGTCCTAGATGCCGACAGATCGGTTTTGGCTCGCTGTGGGCTCTCTCTAATTACAGTCATGGATCGCTCAAAGAAATCAGCAAATGGGAGCGCCAAACCATGCTTTAGCTGTACTTCAACTCGGAACCTAGCATCGTCCAATGAAAGAAGCGTGATGTTCATGAACTGATTCTTGTCGATCGAGGCGTCTGTGAACCATTCTGGCAATTGCACCGGCTGAAGACAGGGAATGTTCTCCTCATGTCGAATGTTACGTGTTGGATCGCTACATTTTATCTCATTGCAGCGTGAAGGTACGACATGTATTGCCAACCGAAAGTGCTCATCGTATACAAGATACTTCGGAAGCAGTCTCCAGTCAAATGACAAATGGAACTGATTCATATAAGCAGCTTCAAACCACCCATCACTATCAAGTCGATGTTCCTCCTCGTGACTGGAAATAAGGTCACAACTTTCCTCGTCACTCTCAAAACTTGAAATCAAGGTCTTCCTATCGATGGCATTATTTTCCGCTTCGAACGCATCAAGCACATCTTCATCGATGATGTAAAAAGGAGCATATGTCGGTTGCAACTCAAATGCAGACGAGTCATCCCTGTCGGAATCGATCAATGAGTAAGGAATCAAAGTGCTGTCAGAAGAGAACTTGTCGCCATTGTTACTAACATCAACAATAACTTGACTAGTGAAGCAGGGGTTGAGTTTCAATGAAGGTGACGGGACATTGGCGCAAAGCCCTCGTGTGACTTCCTCGTCTGAACAAGCTACTACAAGGGAATAAATCCGCCTTCCCATGCCTAATTCTGGTACTACTTCGTCGCGTGAGCACTGTCCAGAAGCAACCTCCACATCGGAACATTTCTGCAAGAGGAGAGGCCGTCCATCGTTATCAAGTACACAAAGCGACTCGATGGATAATTCCTCCACGTTTGATTGATTTACCGGATTCGAGTTGTGTAGGACAATATTATTGGGTAGAGGACACGTCATACGAGTTTCACTAATGAATGTACCAGGTCTTGTCTCTGCTTCACTGAGATGAGACCTTGCAGAAGCAGAGAAACAGCTTTCTGGAACAACACCCTCGATCCCTTTGTCATTCTTCCAGCCAGAACTGATACAAGTCCTGTAGCGGCAGGTAAGTGAAGGTGATTTACGGAAGTTACGGCCCACGATAGTGATAGAATCTCTTGTCGAATCGTTTGATGTGTCTTCAGCACGTACACCGTACGATGGCTTTGGAGTCCAGCTGGTGCTGTAAGATGGACAAGCGCGAAGCACCTCAGCAGTGTCATTCTTCCACAATTCAATGTTCGATGTCTGCGGATTGAAAGGTACCACCTTTTGAACCACAGCCATCTCTCTCCACGCAGCTGCTTCTTCGAAAGATTCATCAACAGGGTAGTATGACATCCTATCAAATGGATTTGACTTAATGTGAGGCAATTTGTCGCATACAGCCACACTTTCTGGGAAGCACGAATTCATTGATTCCGATCCAAGAAGGGAAATGGTTTGTCGTGGACATCGAGTAGTTATTGGCTCGGGGTTTGGCGTGCCATTTGTGCAGTAATAGCCCCTATTACATTCGTTCTTCGTTCTTAAAGTTTCAGTTGTCCCCCTTTCACAGTATGTTCCCACGAGACAGTCCTTGTTGTATTGGTCAAATGTTGTTGTCTCTTCGCCGCAGTATTGGCCAGCAGCGCATTTGTGATTGTACTGAGAACTTCCGTCGGTCAAATATCCACATGCATTCCCCTCCGGACAACTATGGGAGAGACCAATGTCTGACATATGCTTCGAGCTACAAACACGCCCTTCAGGACACGGAAGGCATTGACTCACATCTGTCAACCCGCTATTAGGAGAAAGAGATCTTTTCGGACAGGGTTTGCACATAAGTGAGTCTTCCTTTGATCTGTAAGTGCCTGGCTCGCAGATGCGAGGTATGTATGTGCCGTAGGTCAAACAGGAATACCCTGCCGGGCATTGAGTGCAAGATACTGAACCAGGCTGGGGCGAGAATGTACCGGGAAGGCACAAACTAGGAGCAATTGCCCCTCCTTCTTCCCCTGCGAAGGTCCCCGGGGGAACTTTTATAGGCAGCGCCGATTGAGGGGGACAATAATGGCCTGGAGGACATTGGCCTGCACCCATGATTGAAGATGAATTCTGCGGGCAATGATATCCCTCTGAGCAAGGCTGCGGGGCAATCCTCCCCAGCTCAAAGCTAGGTAGCCAGCTGCCCGTAACATTATGCGCCGTTCCTGAGGGACAAGCGCTCCCCGCAGGACATGGTTTGGGGCCTACACCTTGCGAAGTGTACGGTTTTTCCGTAGATGTACCCTCATCACAGACGTATCCACCAGGGCAAAGTTTCGTTGGAGTAGATATTCCCTCTATGTCGCAAACGAATCCTGCCTCACAGAGTTCCGGCTCACTCATGCCCCAATCAGGACACTGCCGCCCAACTTCACACAAAATGCAAGTGTTTCGACCCGTGGTCGGACTGTACGACCCAGGGAAACATTCCCGGGGATAAGTGTTGCCCGTTCCAGGACAATAGTGACCAATATCACAAGGAATGGCGAGAGGAATGACAACTGCCGACAGAGACACGAAATTATCAGGACAATAATGACCTTCGCGACACGGACCAGACCCCTCCGGTGAAATACTACCTCTTGGGCAAAAATGACCTTCAAGGCAAATTTGAGGTGTCGAGTAATCCCCTTCAATATGATGATGAGTTTTGACTCCCTTTCTACAATAATGAGACACCGGGCAAGGCAGAGGTTGCCCTGCCTTCACTTTCCTATCAGCGGGTGGATGAAAATATCTCCTCAGTCCGGTAGCAGGAGAAACGCGAGGAATGTAATCCCACAAGCTACGATTCATTGCTGCCGTCGGAACACCGCTTTCCTCATCCAAATTCCAAGCTTCAATTTGAGAATGCGCCATTGGTAGCGTTGACTTTGTTCCTTCAAGGCAGTAATGTCCAGCTACGCAAGGAGACGAGGGAGAAACGAGACCTAGCTTGGAACAAATGTGACCCTCTGGACAAACAAGGGGCTGAGACATACCACGCAGGGGACATAGGTAGCCGACGGGACAAGGTAAACATATGCCCTGATCACTTCGAGGCTTAAAACTACCCGGCTCACATAAGGTAACGTTATGTCCCATGGTTGTTCCATTTGGAGCATTTAATGATTCATCCCGCCCGACAGGTAACAAGCTTTGCAAAGAATACTGCGAGCCAGTGTGAGTAATGGAAACATTCACCATGGCTTCACGCGGTGTCTCGCAAATTAGAATTGACTCTGCCAAAACTGTTGCTGTCATTTGTTCTGACTTTCCAAAGACACAGCTCATCTCATTGGAGCTACCAAAGTTTGAACCTCTTGCGAATACTAATCCTGCCTGCGTTACATTATCATTCGGAATAATGTTGATGGCCTCAACAGATGGCTCTGGCACAAACTCAAATTGCGAAGATAATTCTGTCGAAATATCTAGAGTACGATCATATTGATCAACAACACGGAAGCTCACCGTCCCGGGAGGATAACGTGGGATTTCACACAGCATGGTAGAATTGTCAACCATGACAGCCCGAACGTGAATATCTGCAAAGACGCAGTATAATTGAACTGTATTTCGGAAACCTGTCCCTCGTACTACAACATCAGCGCCTCCCAGACTAGTTCCAATCATAGGATGAAACGATGTGACGACAGGGTCGTCTACATACTCGAAATACATCCAAGATCTGCTTTCTCCACTATCAGAGCTCAGTGTAAAGATTACCTGATCTTCTGTCCCGTTCTCTTGCAAAGGGTGGACACAAGAAATCTGTCGAGGTGAAATAAATATTGCCGCAACACTAGCTTCACCAAATTTGCAAGACAATCCGGATTCGTCTCGAAAGTTTCTCCCTGTGACCAATACCGGCGTCCCCCCACTTCGATAGCCAAAGTTAGGGGTCAAGGCTTCCACTTTACTCGCGAGCGTGTAAGTAAACCAGCTTGAGCTCAGAAGGAAATTGTGACCATCGTCAATACTCAATCTTAATTCAACTGTTTCAATCATGGCCGTCGGCGGAGAGATGCATTGGATTTCATTTTGACTCACAAGCACTCCTTCTACCACACCAGCCGTTCCGAACTTGCATTTCGGCTTTGTATTAGCACGCACTAACGAAGAGAATGATCCATAGATGCGAGTGGTAGTTCCACCCTCTGCAGATCCACTCGAAGGGAAGATCGACATGATTGATACATCTAAGAGGAAAGTGAATTCAAACGATTTTCTTTCAACCTCTTCGTGCCCCCCATTTGTGACAGAGAATTTCACTTTGCCGGGTAAATGTTTTGGTATCTTGCAAAGGACTTCTCCAGATGATAAGTATTGAACCTCATGCGAGATTGTTTCGCCAAACTTACAAGCCAGCTCGGTCCTACTGAGGAATCCTTCGCCAGTCACTCGAACCCATCCACCACCCGATGATGCCCCTGATCTTGGAACCAATGCAGCAACAGTTGGCTCCCTAATGATTTCTGGAATGACAGGTGGAGCTTCGTAGCGGATATCCAAGTCAGTTACAAAGGCTCCGTTTTCTAGTTGCAAGAAAATTGGTATGAACTGAGGTGGACCCTCGAAAACAACTGGGGGGACATCGCAATGGATAATATTATCAGTCACGTTGAATGCTTGATGCCTGTGCTTGATGATTCCAAAGAGACAAGCTTCGACACGAGACAGACCCTTCCCTTTGATAACAATGGATGTCCGATTCTCCTCATTCATCACACCCGGCCACACCGAAGACGCATCAGGGCGATGCGTATACTCATATTCCGTCGCGCTACTTCTGCTCGTGAAATCTACACCATTGTTTGTCACCTTCACATTCACTCTAGATAAAGCCTCTTTATTCTCAATGAGTGGAGAGGTACAAAGAATGGATGTGTCGGATATCCATTCAATACGTGGGGAAGGCCTGTCGCCAAAGTAACAATTCAAAGTTGTGGTATTTCGAAAGTTTGTCCCTGTAATTAGTACCTCCTCTCCTCCTTCCAAAAATCCATAGGAAGGGAAGATTGAGGTCACCTTCGGTGGCGAGTAGAATGTGAAGAGTTCTCCGTTAGATTTGACATCAGATTCAGCAATGCCGAGGCGCAACATGACGGTCCTGGAAGATTTGACACCTTTCATGGCTGGGGTTGTGCAATTGACAAACTCTTCATTTCCCGAAACATAATAAACACCGATGGACTCGATTTCGTCAAAGATGCACCTGATCTCATCGGCAGGAAGCCTCCTGAACCCATCGATCGTTATTGAAATGTTAGTTCCACCTGTAGAAGGCCCGGATTTGGTGCTCAGTGAGTTCACTGTGATGCCATTGGTGTAGATGAATAGCTCATCGCTTGAAGCAAGAGGAATGTTTCCATGATTAGCGTGAAGGGTGAGATTGGTATCAAATGAACCTTCCTGCATTGACATGTTACTCTTCAATGGCGGGGTGATACAAAGCAAGTCGTCATTCACAACTGTTGCAGGAACTAACGCCGCATCTCCAAAACGACAAGACAAATGCTTTGAAGCATCTGGCCAAGATAATGCATGCCCTGTGATGACAACTGCTGTGCCACCACTTGGGTGTCCGAATCGCGGTAGAATCTTCGTAATGGACGGATGAGCGAGGTACTCAAATCTTGATTTGCTTTCGAGAACCATATCAGCGTTATTCCCGATACCAATTGTGACGATAACGTTCTTTGGTCCACCACTCCATTCAGGAGATACACAAATAATTTCATCCTCATCTTCAATTTTTGCATCGACGGCAATATTTCCAAAAATACAAGTAAGAGAGAGGCCACTCATTCCTTCAAAATTGATTCCTGTTGCTTTGACCACGGTCCCACCGCGGATAGTACCGACTGGGGGATCAATCTTGGTCACGATAGCTGGCTCGAGATAGTTATACTTATTTGCAGTCATGTGAATTCTGTTGATGCCATCATCAATTTCCAAATTTATAGGAGCACGTGATAACATTGAATCCCTGTCAAACATGGGCACATCACAAAAGATGTCATTGTTCTTGGAACCTATAGTAGCAGGGACGTGATCATTTGACCCTCCGAAGAGGCAAGAAATTGCTGAGGAGGAGTAAGGAGCTAGCCCTTCAACTTCAAACGAGACTCGACCTCCACCAGTTGTCCAACCAATGTTTGGAGACACAGACAACACTTGTGGCTCAGGAACAAATGTGAATTGAGTATGATTTCCTCCAGCACCCACATGGCGTTCTCCATCTACAGATATGGATAGATCTACCATAGTTTCACCGTGTGTAGTGGGCGCTGAACATAATACTGAGTTTGGAGATGTGAACACTGCCACCACAGTCAGGTCACCAAAATGACAAGAAAGCCAATCTGACTTGAACAGCTTCGTGGTGGTGACGATTACTTCAGTATCTCTACCAACAATTCCAAATTTAGGATGGATGTCACTTATTTGAGGAAGCTGAATGGATTCATAGGGAAGAGTCTCATTACTCACAGAGTCATCAATTCCTTTTACTGAGACGCTCACAGATGTCTGACCGAGTGTCAGCGTTGGGGATGTACAGCTTATCAGATTTGAGGAGAGAACTGATGCACGAACAATAACGTCCCCAAAATGTACCATCATTGCTCCGTCGACGAAGTTTTCGCCCAGAATATGGACCATCTTTCCACCAGTATCTGATCCATATGAAGGAACGACAGAGAATATTCGAGGCCTTTCCTTAAAGCTGAAATGCAGATTCTCTCCGACGAAGTTTTGTTCATTGTGAGATACTTGAACCAAAGCTGTCGCCGGCTTTTTCACAGAAGGCACCTGACATACGATAGAGGTGTCATTTCCATCAATTGCACGAGTTACTTCCAAAGTACCATCGTCGAGGTTGAAGCGACAATGCGTCAAGCCAGCCATATTTTTGTTGCCAGAAATCGATACGACCGATCCGCCTTCAATCAGTCCCATCTTGGGGTGTATCACACTTAGGGAAGGCGGGCTGAGGTATTCAAACGATCCTGCGGCTAACAAATGTATCCCGTCTGAAAAAGCCTTGACCGTAACAATTCCCACTGCGTGATTACTTGGTGAAACACACGCTATATTATTAGCAGAAACCAATTCCGCAGAAACCATGGCCTCTCCAAATTGACAGCTCAGATTTGAAGTGTACTGTACATTGCTGAGTGTAATGCTGACTCTAGTCCCTCCCCCAATATACCCAGTGTTTGGACGAATAGAAAGAAAGTGTGACCTCGCCGTCACTCCCAGTGGAAATGAGCTAGAGAGGTCATATCCACCATTGTTCGAAACCCTAAGCAATTCAAAGCCGTCGTATGTCAAATTTAACGGTGGGCTGGTGCACATCAAAGAAGACTCGCTTATCCACGTAGCTGGCTCCGAAAAGTGGTGACTACCCCCAAAATAGCATTGCAACTCAGGAGACTTTACAAAATTATCACCAGAAATCAAGAGATTAATCGCGGATCCTTCTTGCACTCTTGACGGATACACATCTGTTACCACTGCTGGAGGAACAAAAAGTACAGTCGACACTGCCTCGCTAAAGTCAACTCCATTCAATGAAATTCTGACTTGAATCTCTCCTGAGTTTCCTGCTTCTGGCAAGCAGCATTTCACTTCAGCCACAGTAATGAACGTGGCTTTAGTTATCTGATCACTCCCAAACATGCAGGATATACTGGTACTATTGACGAATCCCTTCCCGTACAAGGTGATATATCTATCCTTTGCTTGATTCATGGCAGCTTGGGTCGAGTTTCTCATTGCCACGTTCTGGGGTAAAACACCATGGAGTTCAATGTCTGGATCATAATGGAACACAATCTCTGAGATCATGAACTGGGAAGAAAAGTCGACGCCGTTGAGCGAAATGCTCAGGTCAGCTTTGTCCGCCTCACCTGCGGGTGGTGAAGAGCATTCAATCATGTGATGGGAAATGTATTTGGCATCCACAATAGTGCTTCCAAAGCGGCATGATAAAGTCGGTGCATCAATGAATCCAGTGCCAGTAATTGTGACTTTAGTACCGCCACCGACAAAACCTCGCGAAGGCATGGCGTCCACCAAGGAAAGTTGACGATGATAAGTGAAGCTCTGTCCAGCACTCACGTAATCACCGCTGCCTTTGAAATTCAATGATACAGTAACGTTCCTCGGTACTGATGTTGGGGGTGTTAAACATGAGACTTCGCTGTATGAGATCAATTTAGCAGCAACCGATCCCGCAGCTCCAAAGTCACACCAAAGATCATTTCCATCGAAAAAGCCCGTACCAAAAACTCTCACGATTGTCCCTCCATCGACTGTTCCCATGGACGGATGTACTCCACTAATGGATAAGTTTGGAACATAGTAGATGGATAGGCTGTTTGTCGACCAGTCGTAACCATTCGTAGAGAGCGCTAGAAGAACTTCAACTTGCTCATCTATCGGTTGATATGATGGAGCCGCACAAACGACATGTTCATCGTCCAACACAGAACTCGCTCTCACTTCGATGGCATTGGCAAATCCACTAACACTAGCAATAGGAGACGAAAAACGACACCAGACTTCCTCCGTTGAATTGAATCCGTGTCCCATTACCGCTATTGAGTCACCTCCCTCGAAGAAAACGTGGATTGGTGAAAGACTTTTTAATGTTGGAGGTTGCACATACGTAAAGGACAAGCTCTCCTGGGTGAAGTTGGCTCCCCTATCAGTGATCGTCAACTCGACAACATCGTTTCCAAGACTTGCCATTTCTGGAGATGGACACACGATCGAGCTAACCGTGAGAAATTCTCCTTGAACTGAAGTGTCCCCAAAATGGCACATGTACTCTGTGGTAGGTCGAAAGAAATTGCCGTGAACTTTTACAGGAGTATTCCCATGATTTGGTCCACTATGTGGATATGCCGATATTATCTGTGGAGGTTTGTAGAACTCAAATACAGCATCATTTGATATAACATCAGTCTTTTCCGATGATAACACGAAGGGGACAATTCCGAAGGGGTGAGAAGGCGCCTTGCACTGAATCTTTTCGCCCGAAAGGACTGTAGCGATGATTGGATTTGACTCTCCAAAACTGCAGCGAATATTCAAGGAGTAATCAAAATCAAAGCCTTCAACAGTAACGATTGTACCGCCGACACTCGGCCCGCTGTTAGGTTCGATAGAGATTGCTCGTATGGAAGGGAGGAAAGTAAAGTTGATTGCACCATCTGCTCCAACAACTTCATCCACGCCATTCAAAGTAATACTAAACGGGACAGCCTCGTTCGACGTGTACTTTGGTGAAATGCATGACAACTCACTTTCCGAATGCACTATTGCAGGTACTAAACTATTCCCAAAGACACACGATGGGAAAATAGATGGAAAGAAATTTTCTCCTTTGACCGTTACTTCAGTGCCTCCATTAACTGAGCCTTGCGAAGGATGAATACTGTGAACAAATGCTGGCAGAATGAACTGATACTGAACTGTCGCAGGAGAAAAATCTACTCCGTTCAAAGACACTTGGACGTCGACTACAGCGGCGCTTTGATGATGTTTCCTAGCGTCAGGGCTGCTACAAGAAAGCTCCGTTGAACTGATGAATGTTGCAGGAACGACGGCAATGTCACCAAAACGACACGACAGCAATGCAACTGGCACAAAGGATTTGCCAATTATCGTCAAATCAGTTCCACCAAGAACGCTTCCCATCGATGGCGTTATTGACAAAACGTCTATTGCATAGTTGGACAGAAACTTCTTCGCTGTCCTCAATGTATCAATTCCATTGAAAGATAGTCGTACATCGTAGCTCCCAGGCCTCAATACCGGTGACACACACTCTACCTCATCACTGCGGACGAACCGACCAGTTGATTTAATGTCACCGAAGTAGCAAGCAAAGTCGGGACTATTCACAAAGTTTGATCCAGCGATTCTTACAGTCGTGCCTCCCAGCTCAGGACCATTTGCAGGTGTCAATGAAGAAAATGATGCAGGATTGACGAAGTCGAATGCATGCGTGCTTATGGAAAAATCCTTCCCGTTTGTGACGCTCAAGCCAACAGGAACAGATCCAGCATTGGCCATTGGCGATGTAGTGCATTGAATTGCCGACTCAATCTTCACTGCAGGGACAATTTGATCTCCAAATATGCAGTGTGAAATCACACCCGCTGCCTCGTCATTCACTTGTAACATCACAGGCGTCCCCCCATTCGTATCACCAAAAGAGGGATGCATCGAAATGACAGTCACTTCCACCAAAGAAAGTGATAGTGGAGGTCCAATAGATATAGGAATACCGTCAAGTGCGAGGGTCACTGAAATGGCACCAGCCCGGATATCGTCTGGAATTGAGCACTCAATTCGGGTAGCACTGATGAAATGAGATTGAATGACATAGTTCGCATCAATAATACACGCCAAGTCGACCAAATCTACAAAGCTGCTCCCCTCGATAGTAACTTTGGACACCAAGTCAAGAGACTGTATGGATGGATTGATGGTATTGACTCGAAATGGGTCAATTACACGAAGAGGGAGAAAGGAACTGGAAAAATCCTGTCCATTGTTTGATATCGTCAACTCATACTCTCCTGGATAAACTCCTTTAGGCAATCGACACTCGACTCGAGAGTCGTTGACAAACTCTGCATCCAACTCGATGTTGTTTGGAATTAGCCTGCAAGCGAGGTCTGCAGTATGTTGGAAGGACGAACCATGCACAGCAATTCGTTTCTCTGCGGTAGTCAACGCTACGGCAGCTGGAGAGTTATCAATGCTTATTTCATCAACGTATGAAAACAACGCAGAGCTCAATTTGAACTCATCAGATCCATGGCTTATGGCAATCTGGACATCACCTACGTTGTTGGATGAAGGAGATGTGCAATGAATTCGCAAATCAGTGTCAATCGTACCATCGACTGATGTTTCTCCAAATTTACAACAAAGAGGCCCACGAGCTCGAGAGAAATGTTCACCGTGAATTGTGACAGTCGTACCTCCTCGCAAGAAGCCACTGCTTGGTGTGAATGATGATAGATTGAAAGGCGTGTAGAATTCGAATTTGTCATCCAACGTGGCAACATTCCCATTATCAGATACCACTGCTAGCTCAACAGCGGTAGCAACAATCCACTTTGGGGCGACGCATTTTACGATATTCGAACCAACCACAGTGGCATGCACCTTGCTGTCCTTTCCAAAGCGACAATATAAATTGTCCTCCCATCTAAAATTCGTTCCATATACGCTGATCTCCGTTCCCCCGTCTGTGACACCAAAGAGAGGAACAGCTTCCCAGGCTGTCATTTGAAGATAGGCACGGTATAGGAACATAGGCTCGTGAATATCAACTCCATTGAATGATAGCCGCACGTCGTAACTCCCCGGTCTAATTGTAGGTGTCACGCATGCTATTTCTTCACTACTAACGAATCGGCCTTCCACCTTGATCTCACCAAAATAGCATGCGAGTTCACCGCTCTCCACGAAGTTTGATCCAGAGATTGTCACTGTCGTACCGCCCAGCTCAGGACCACCCGCAGGAGTCAGTGCTGAGAATGATGCAGGAATAGTATAGTCGAATGAGTGCATGCTCATGGAAAAATCCTCCCCATCAATGCTTAGTCCTACAGGCACAGATCCTGCTTTGGTCATCGGCGGTGTCGTGCATTCGATTGTCATTGTTGACATATCCTTCGTTGCTGAGACAACTGCGTCTCCAAAGATGCAATGCGAAATCGAATCTATGTTTTGGTGATTGCCTACGCTCAGCACGACGGGTGTTCCTCCATTGGTGTCGCCAAAAGAGGGATGTATGGAAGAGATTGATAGACTTTCCACTTCCACATTTTGCGATGCTGTTGTTGTTAGGAGCAGCGAGATGAATGCCGCTGCCGAAACCAATTGGATTCTCCAGGAATTCATCAACATTTTTGTCGGGTTGTTGAAGAGAGGACCACCGTCGGCAGATTGATCGCGGAGAGGTCAGCAGGAAAAAATGATTTTAAAATTTTCCGCTTCCTCATGCTGGATTCTGCAATAGTACAGGCGCAGCACAAAATAATATTTTCTAGATCTGTCATAGATAATTGAGACAATCCGCCGATATCGTCTGCAACTTGTTTACTCTGAACAACTAGCCAACATCACTCACAGATCATCACCCTCTGCACCATTGCCTCCATCCGACCTCAAGCATGTCTTGAAATCTTTGCCCCCATCAATGCAACCTCTGCTACGTCATGTTGTAACACCTGTTACCGTGATGATTGCTGTTACTGAGATGAGTACTTGATATCTTTCTCGGCTGCATCTGATACTATCAGTCGTAGCTCCGGCTACACATACGATCTTCTTCCTTACCCAGCCCTCCACAAGGCACATCCATCTACAACGTTTATCGAGAACTCATCTCCATCGTCTCTGGTGAATAGCAATCGTCTCTTTCTATTCGCTGCACATTCCTACAACATGATGTTATCGACAACGTCTTGATCCTCCATGGTGTTTTGTCGGATAACAGGCAATAAGTTTTATAAGATTTTCTAACAAAGAATGCTAACCGCCGTGGCAATCTCGTTTCGTCTTGCTTAGACAGCTGAAGAATGATGCTGCACAACTAGTCTGCCTCCTTCGGTGCATCCTTTGGATCAAGGTACATTATGCATAGGTATCATCTTCTATCTATCATCTCAATCTCAGAGATCTTTGCGCTTGCTTTTTGATCGCTTTGAGCTTTGAGTGTCATGATTTTGACAGGTGGAACTAGTTTCGGGGACGCCCACTTTACAATGTCTATGAAGAGGCTAATAATTTGGCTAGTAAAGGGCGCAATGTTCCAATAAAGGAAAGCAGTACCCCCTTTTATGCTGTTGTCACTTTCCTTTAATTTTGTTGCTTTTTGCTTTTTGAGCACAACAAAAACAACCCTCTTTGAACTGAATTACACTCTCTCAAGCAATACTAAAATTATAATAATAACCAGCACCCTTCACCATGATAAAAGACATGATCGACAAACAAGTCCTCGAGCTCAAAAAGCTGTGGGCCAACAAACGCCAACTCACCTTCCAACTTCTCAACCTCGCCATGATCGTCTTCTCCGCCCTGATGATCTGGAAAGGCCTCATGTTCATGACCAAATCCGAATCACCCGTGGTAGTCGTCCTCAGTGGATCCATGGAGCCGGCATTTCAAAGAGGGGATATTTTATTCTTGAATAATTCGGTGGAGAAGGTGTTTGTGGGGGATGTGGTGGTGTTTAAGATTAAGGATCGGGATATTCCGATTGTGCATCGGATTTTGAAGGTGCATGAGAAGGAGGATGGGAGGGTGGAGTTGTTGACGAAGGGGGATAATAATCGTGTGGATGATCGGTGAGTTTTGTGGGCTGTTTGTGGTTATTTTGTGTAATGTGTTGTCATATGCATAACTACTGATGTGAAATAATACTGAGTGTGCATCTGACAATATTATTATACTATTCGTTCGATGCTAATTTCGCAGAGGACTTTATGCACCCGGTCAATTATGGTTGGAAAGGGAGGATATTTTAGGAAGGGCAGTGGGAACTTTGAGATATGTGGGTATGGTTACCATCGCACTGAATGATTATCCTGTGTTAAAATATGTGCTGGTGGGGATGATGGGTCTCTTTGTGCTAACGTCCAAGGAGGGTTAGATTTAAATCAAAATGAAATCAAACGCTATCAGAATAATGATCTTCTATATTTTACAGTTCGTTATGATTTAATATTGCTAACTAATTCTCTGAATGAAGTCTTCATCCCCCCACCACTTTCAGCTTCAATTATGGCCCATCAACTAGCATTAACATGGCATGGTTCTCTAATCCTCCCCATCAATGTAAACGCTACCGCCTGAGGCAAGTCTACACGTCCCATCCATATATCGAATAGTCGATCAATTCTTACTATTAGGATCATACGCTTTCGCCTCCTCCACCAACAACTCAAACAATTCCTTATCCACCTTCTTATCCTTCACCAACACACAACTCGTAGGACGCTTCGTACACGCCGCCGCACCCAAATCACGCTTACTCGGCACAAACAAATACGGAACATTGTGCTCCTCTAACAATATGGGTAGGTGACTCATAACATCAATGGGGAAGACATCGCCTGCCAAAATTGCAATGCCTTTATCACCCTTGCGTAACCCCTTGACAAGTTCTTTGACACCCCTTCGGAGTGATTTGGATTGAGTTGCCTTGCGGACTAGCTTGTGTGCCTTTTTGGTGGATTTTTTGGATGCAAGGGGTGAAGCGAGGATGTTGATGGCTTCACATCGTTCTTCGTAGGTTGGGACATCATCTGATTTTTCTTCCTTGTCGTCGCTTCCGCCGATGGACTTTTTGCGTTCCTTTTTGGATAGCTTTTGCTTCTTGGCCTTGGGCTCGTCGGTGTCGGACATTTTGT
>JALLBC010000002.1:0-23623 GCA_036939775.1 Skeletonema grethae | reverse complement strand
ACGTCGACACTAAGATTTGACCACGGCTGCCAGTTCTTTCGAGCAGACACTGCCAGATTCAAGAAATTAGTACTCGAGTGGATAGAGAAAGGCTATGTCTCTGAGTGGAACGGAGACTTCAGATCATCCACAAAACAAGAGCATGAGTTCTTTGGTTTGCCTTCGACGCCACCGTTTTACGTAGCAATTGATGGAATGCAGAGTCTCTCGAAAAACATGTCAATAGATGCTGCATCAGAGAATTCAGAAGTTCAAATACATACTGGTGTACGTGTAGCAAATCTCAATAGAGATACGATCACAAAGAAGTGGCAACTGATCGGCACGTCAGGAGAAGCTGCATATCATGACACAGCTGAGAAGCTACAGGAAAACTGCCAAACGAACGTGATAGGTGAAGAGTCAGGCTACGATGCGGTAATTCTCACGGACATATCGAGCTCGTTTGGGGGGTGGCACCGTGCAAGTGCAGGGGTGCCAGACTCATTTTCAACAGCAGTGAGGAGCAAAGTTGGTGCACGTGTCCCACTGCTAACTGCGATGATTGCATTTGACAAAACTACATCTATTCCTTTTGATGCTGCATCTTTCGATCATCCAGTCGTATGGTTCGCGGCCAAGACGAGCTCAAAGCCACAAATGAACACTGACAAGGAATGCTGGACAATTGTTTCAACACCTTCCTATGCTTGTGACAAGATCGAAGAGACTCCAATGCAAGATCCAAAGACAGGCGAATTCATACCTCAATCGCCAGAGTATTTGACGACAGTTCCAGGGCCTGACTTGCTGCGCGGATTTGAAGAGATTGTATGTGACAAGAATGAGATATTGGGAAACAATGCACTCTGCAATCTGCCAAAGCACATATTTATGGATGCTCAGAGATGGGGAAGCGCGCTACCATGCCATCGTCATCTACGACACGAGTCGTCGACTCGAAAGGTACTTAGTGGTGTGCTATATGATTCAGGATTATATCCGCTGGCACCTACTCGGATAGAAGAGGATTCGAAGTCGTTTCTGGCTGACGATAATCTTGCATTATACCAGGCAGGTGACATGATGTCCAACCGTACACCTGGGCTGGAGTCTGCAAGTCTTTCTGGAATTGATGCAGCTGAGCATTTATTGATTCAATTGGAACTGGACTAAATTGATAGTGTAAGCGACTGCTACAATAAGAAGTAAGACTGTAGCAAGTACTTGCTTCTAAGTAATACCAAACACTTCCTCTGTCCGTCACCTTTTTCTTTCTCTCCCTTTCTTCCCTCTTCTCTTTTCACCATCGACCACAATAAGACCACAAATCGCGTGCACATAACGCACAACTTCTTTCCGGCCGCCATATGACCAAGATGTGCTAGAGAGATCTTCTTCTGCAGACCTGAAGTCAACACTGTACCATACGTTGATGTGATAGAGCATCATATATTCAACGAAGCGCGTAGCAATTATTCTTCACACATGATCATTGGCGTTAACGCCATCTCATTCCTTCGATTACTACTCTTGTGTATGATTGGGACAATTAGCGCTGCTTTTGGATATCGGAGTATCATACATCAGCATTGCCTTAATTTCCATCGACATCATCCGCGTGCTCTAGCATTTTCGGCAATTGCAAACAGAATGTCCCCACCTCACAGCGGTGAAACAATATTGGCAATGTCGGCGATTGAAGACATTGGAACTGCGCATGATGAGAAGAGTTCTGCAGGGATGAAAACAGTTGCACGGTTGGTGCCAACTACACAATCTTCGTTTGAGCAATGTGGGCAACGATTGAGAGATGGAAAACTCGTTTCTTTCCCCACCGAAACGGTTTATGGCTTGGGGTGTCATGCGTTGGATCAATCAGCAGTGCAGAAGGTATTTGATGCGAAAGAAAGACCACTATCTGATCCTTTGATTGTACACGTGACAAACAGTGAAGATGCTTTAGAGCTTTGGGATGCTTCGACATCAATGAGCCGATCTGAAACCAATAACCAAGCTCAACAACAACTAATAGAGAAGAAGGCGTTGAATGTTCTTACAGAGACATTCTTCCCGGGTCCACTTACGCTAGTTGCACGTGCGCATCCATCTATTCCTCAGATCTTGATGGCCAATACTGGATTTGTTGCATGTCGATCACCATCTCATCCGATCGCTCGTGCATTGATATCTGCAGCCAAAGTACCTATTGCAGCACCCAGTGCGAATAAATTTGGACATGTGAGCCCTACATTGGCAGAGCATGTGATGGATGATTTAGGGCAAGAGGATGTGTGGATTGTAGATCCTACTTTGGACGCACCAGAGGGCACGACAGAACAAGAAGGTCATTCGCCTATATGTCAGGTAGGTGTGGAGAGCACAGTTGCCAAAGTTGAAATGAGTAATGAACAAATCAAAGGGAGTATTACAATTTTACGTCATGGTGCAATTTCATCTTCGTCAATAAGAGAGGCGCTGGCAAAGAATGGGCTCTCTGGTTACTTTGAAGTGTCAGACTCAGTTCGGTTTACTTCGGAGAAAGTCAGCAATGTTGCTCCAGGCCAATTGATCAAACATTATTCACCAAACGTCCCTTGTTTCTTGGTCAATGTATCACGCCAGTGTCAGCAAAATGAACTATCTCAAGAAGAAAAGGCAACTTTAGCTCAATCGGTAATTATTGACTACGGCAAAAGACTCTCAGATTATGAACAACGTGTGCTAGCATATCGTGACTTAAGTGTTGATGGAGATGCATCGATGGCAGCTTCAAGCGTGTTTGAGACACTTCGTTGGTCTGAGCGTATTCAAGGAGCTACCCGCGTCTTCGTTCCAGACATTATTTTAAGCAAATATGAAGATGCGTTGGATTTGGCTGTAAAGGACAAGCTCACGAGAGCAGCGAGTGCTGTTGTTGTGGATATTTTTGCTTGAATACTTCTAAAGATGTACAATTATTAAGAGTTACTTGTAGGACAGTTCTTTTCTATAGAGGATGACAAACTCAGAGAACGAAACGTATTTCTCTTCAGCGTCGATCATACAGGATTCGAGAGATGAATCGCAGCCCAGGAGTTCTTTCACCTGAGCATCGGTTATAAAGAAGTCGGATGATCTCAAAATCTCGTTCACCAACTCGCTCAGAGGAGCTTTACCATCCTCGTTGAGCGACAAGGTAGTGGAGAATAGCTGAAACAGCTTCCGTGTTTCTTCTGGATCACTGTCTGCGTCAACATCTAATAAGCCTTGGGCTTCCCCATTCACCAGGGGAATAGCAAGGTTTGACAAAGCTACCGCCCCTGAATCTTCGAGAACACCTCCAAATCTAGTGTCACGCTTCACTCCTAGCAGCTGTCCCAACCCTGAAGCTACGCTGCCAGTTGCAACAACAACTTCTGTCGCACCAGCCTTCACCAACTCCTTGACCATATCTTTGCTGTTTGCACGGACTAAAATAGGTGTGTCTGGAAATGCATCTCGTAAACAGGATGTAGCACTTAAGCATCTTCCGTGCTCCCGATACGTTATCGCAATTGCAGTCGGTTTCTCGACGCCTGCAGCTTTTATGAGTGACCCAGACGTGCCATCACCATACACGACGCGTGCTCCGTTGCTCACGCCAGCAGTTATGTGGTCGGATGTTCGTGCGAATGCCACGTAGGGTATTCCCGCTATGTTTGCTCTATCCAAAAGGTTGCACAATTGCTGTCCAACCTCATTGTACCCGCAGACAACCACAGCCCTACGAAGTGACTCTTCGCTCATTGCAGAACGTCGTTTTGCCATCCACAGCTTTGCGAACTCTTCATATTGAAGAACGCCATCATTGTTGTCGTCAAAGCGGCTGATAATTGTTTTCACCTGAGATAATGTCAAGAACTTTCCCTCGACGTCTCTTTCTCCGACCAAAGTGAAAATGTTTTGTAGCTCTTCTGCCGTGATTTCTCCGTTGCCATCCTTGTCAAAGCGACCAAATGCTTCTTGAATTTTTGCTTCATTGACGACACTCACATCATACCTAAGGTCCTGCCACTTTTCTTCACCGAACCATTGCTCCTTTAAATCACCAGCAGATTGAACATCTAATTGTTTTCCCACATATTCAGCAACCTCCCCTAAAAATGGAGTTAGAGACATTGAAATGATAACACTGGCAGTAAGGAGACTTCCAAGAGTTTCTGGAATAATGCCTTGCTCTTTCGCCAGGTTGAACACGACGAAAGCAAACTCTCCACCGCCAGCGAGGAGGATTCCAACCCTTGCAGCATCTCCTTTCGTCAATTCTAGTGCACCGCCTGCTGAGTAGATCACGCCAAATTTGACCAATAGGAAAGAACTAATCCCAATTAGTAGTGTCGGCCAAAATTCAAGAACAGTGGCTGGATCCAATGCTGATCCAGCTGTAACGAAAAATACTCCGAGCAATATTCCCTCAAAAGGCTTGATATCTGCCTCGATCTGCGCTCGGTATCCTGATTCAGCTAGCAGCACTCCAGCTGCAAATGCTCCCGTTGTGGAACTCAAACCCAGGTAGTCAGATATAACACCCATTCCTACTGCAACCAAGAGACTTGCCGCCACGAACGATTGACTCGATTTGCTACTCGCTACAACCTGAAATACTTTTCGCAAAACCACACTAGCTAACGCCAACACACCTCCAAATCCAACTGTGGCCTTGAACGCCAAAATACCCAACGCAATCGGATCAGCTCCATCACTATTTCCCACCCCGCCCTCCACAGTGGCCAAGAGCGGCAATACGACTAGCAAGGGAGCTACTGCCAGATCTTGCAACAATAATATGCTCAACGCTGCAATCCCATCTGGTCGATCTTCCCAGCCCTTCTCCTTCAATATCGGGAGTACAAATGCGCTACTACTCAATGCACCAGCTGCAGCAATCGCAAATGCAACAACAGGCTGTTCCAGTAATTGTACAATCACAGGATCAATAGGGACATTTGGATTCGACACCACCTGAAACAACAACGGCCCTCCCAAAAAGAAACCGAAAAAGATCACTCCCACACTCAACAATAACTGCGTCGCTCCCAATGAAAAGAAGGAACCTAATTCCTTCAACCGATCCGGACTCAAATTCAACCCCTCCACGAATAACAAGAAGAGTATTCCGAAATCACCCAACTCAAAGCCCACTTCACCATCGGCTCGTAGTAAATGCAACCCATGTGGACCACACGCCAATCCGAATAACAAGTACAACAATACTGGTGATATATTCAAAGCTGACGATAACGGGGCAACAATCACCGATATCGTTAAAAAGATGAGGAGATCATGTCCCACATCATTCAAGGCACGTTCTTCTATTTCAGGCGTTATGGGTACCTCTTCGGCATTTGCTGATTGGGACATTTCTAATTCAACTTCTTCAATGACATTGTGGACCAATTGAGATAATTGGTTCTGAGCAGAATGTGTTGTTGTTGTTTGTACTACTTCAGCTGTCGTGGCGGATGAATCGGAGAGCAGTAACGAGTTGGACATATGATGTGCGGTACTCGTTACTGCGTCAAAAGATGATGATGATGCTGCAGACGACACTGATGATATTGTTTCTTGGTGCTGTATTGTGGAAGATAGCGTATTAAAATCATGACCGACGTGTTGCGCAGTAGTTGATGCGCCATGTATCAAGTCTCCTAATAGCGCAGAATGCAACATTGTCATGGAGTCAAAACCCATGCTTATTTCATTTATATTTGGCATCATCATGGCATTTCTCTGTATGAGATTCCTGCTCCTCCTTGTTGCTTGGAATGGAGAGAACGAAGAAGTAGAGGCTGCTGGGCGAAATCTTGATATTGAAGGCGATGATGCTCCATTTGACGGGAATAGCTCTGGAGCAGCATGTCGTATTATCGTCGTCGGTGGGCTGAATGCTGCAACAAAGAGGGATGTGCCGCCACCGCCGCTTGGAAAGAAGGACTCCATGATCTTGTTGTTTCTTCGATTGCAACAACTGCAGGAACAGGTCGCTCGATCAATGCCACGCCGAACTCCTCAACTGAATTGAAGTGAGGATAGAAGATAATGTGATAACGGAACATAAGTCAAAAATGGCATTGCAGCAGATTGCAGCTTGATCGCAGCTGTGCGGATTGAGCAGTTTCAGTTTCCTCCGCTGACGTTTCGGCGGATTTACTAGTAATAATCTTTATCTACGTAGATACTAGCTTCTCAATACCAATACAGTATTTTGCAGAAGATCTTTTGCACGATATATGATGTCGTCACCATGCATGCCATCATTGCTTTGTGTTCTTAACCCTATGCTACGCAACCCGCCGCAATCATACTAACTTGGGCTCTCTCAACGCAATACTATTGCTTCAATGTGTCGTCTCGTATTTATAATTGGCTTATTGTTGCACATTAGCTCGACGCTGGCCTTCCTTCAAGGATGCATTAGGGGTAAAAGTCAACTGGTTGCAATCTGGCAGCAGCAGGCGACAGCATTGCAAAATGACGTAAGCAAGGCATCGAACAGCAATATACAACTACAACGATACACGCACAAATCATTCAACTTGACCTATCTATACAAAGAGGCTGCACCAGGCAGAGAGAAGGATCGGCCCATCGTATTGATCCATCCGGTTGGAATTGGCTTATCGTCTTGGTTTTGGAAACGATTAATGGATTCCTATGAGGATAATCCACCTATATATGCGCCGGATCTCATTGGTTGTGGAATTGATCATGGAGCTGATGCATGGGACCCTGATACGATTGGATTGTTCTTTCCGCTTTCTTGGGTGGAAGGCGTAGAAACATTGATTAATGAAATTGTCATTCCAGAATACAGAGAGAGTCAAATGTTGCAATTGCCTAGTATGTTTGGTTTCAATAGGCAACCGAATCAGGGTAATGGTTGTTTGGTTATTGCACAAGGTGGATTAGCTCCTGTTGGTATCATGTTGGCAAAACGAAATCCAAGCACAATATCGAATTTGATGCTGAATGCTGACGTCTCCTCCGACTTACGAAGATGTGACAACAGCTGTACCAACAGCAGAATTACAACGAAATTATGATTTCTTGAGATCTCCAATCTTTGGAAATATTGCCTTCAAATTGCTGGAATCTAGGGGATTGATCAAGTTCTTCTCAAACCAGTTCTTGTTCCAAGAGGAATGTGATGAAGGGTGGCTAGATGAGACTGAACGTGAATCAGTTGTTGCAGCAAGAACTCCGGTGCAGGCATTCAATGCAGGTCTACTCCAGCACAGATCGTTTGAGGAAGACTTGAAAGAATCACTGCAGCCGAAATTGATTGTATCTGGAGAAGGTGACAAGAGAGCTGTGGATAGGCAGCCTTACAAAGAAGAGTTGGACACGTGTTCTTTGGTTACAATACCTGGATTGAATGTACTGCCTTGGGAATCTTCCAATGCGCTAGTTGATCTAATTAAGGACCTAGGATATTGAGTAACTAATTTTCTATATATCGTCCTTTTCTAGAGATATAATGTTGAGTACTCCTCTCTAGAGGATTGTTGCGACCAGCACCCAGCTAGCACTAATGTGTGGTGGCGTGTTGTAACATCAAGTCTCTTTCCTGTGACTTGTCGTAACGATGCTTGTGAGGCGAGGTAGGAGACGAAAAACGTGAAGATTCATGTCCCGTGTTCGTGTCCCGTCCGCCGTTCCGCCGATGTCCGACTTTTTTCAAGCAAACGAACCAAAACCAAAACCAAAAGCATACCGAATACGAAGCGCACTATAGATCAGCAATACTAACGACAACGATGTCGATGTCTTCCTACTTAACATGGGCTTTGAGGGAAATCGTTCTCCCTCTGCCGCTAGGCATCATTATCTCAGCTGCGACCGAGCGTCTTATTAGACGCAATGGTCCATTTGCTTGGTTGAGAAATAATGTCGTCAAGCTTTCAGTTGCCTGTATTTCAGTATCTTATTTTTCATGCAATTTACTATTTCTGGTTGGAGTAATCATTGGCACTGCTATTCAGCCAGTTGGACTCACGGGAGGAATTGCCACTGGAAAATCTACTGTATCCAGCCTTTTGCAACAAGAGAACAGCAGTGATAAGGAGGATCAATTTGTCATCATAGATGTGGATGGGATTGCTCATGATATTTTATTACCAAACAAGTTAGGGAGTGATTCTGTCTACAATCAACTTGTGGCCGAGTTTGGGAATGGCATCTTATCGACAGAAGAAAAAGGAATAATTTTGCCCAACATTGATCGTCGCAAGCTTGGAGACATTGTGTTTCGGGATAAGCAAAAACGAAGGAAACTCAACTCTATTACGCATCCAAAAATCATCAAAATAATGTTGAAACGCATATTGCTCGAGGGCTTGAATCTAAACTCATCACTTTCTTGGAAAGCAACAAATCATCGAAGACGTGTCGTTTGCGTGGATATTCCACTCCTGTTTGAAGGTGGGTTGCCCATGCGTTTACTCTTCGGAACAATCATGGTGGTTGCGTGCAAGCCAGATCTGCAATTGGAACGGTTACATAAACGCAACCCAGATTTGACGTTAGAGCAATGTCGTCAGCGCATTGCAAGCCAAATTCCAGTAGAGAAAAAGGCAGCTAAAGCTCATTATGTGATTCAAAACGATGAGGATATCAAATCATTGAAATGTCAAGTAAAAGTGACTAAGGCTAATGTTGCAGAAAAGGTGGCTAGTAAACAACATCGTGGTGTAGAATTAGCGTGGGTAGTATTTGGATTCATGGCAGCTCATTGGCTCAAGATTTATACAATCCTATAGAATATGGAATTGCTACATCGAACATGTGTTTATCAGGGCCATTTACTAAAACTGAATGATTACTCGGATTGATTCCAGCTTTGACCACACTGTGTCTCGTCTACCTGGTATGGATGCTCGATGCAATGCTGTATGCAATGCATATTTTCCATTTATGACATTTATTACAGAGTAAGTCGATATCGACAGATAGAAATGAGAGATAAGTCACGGACAGGATAAGTGAAAGCTAGCGGTCATTTAAAATTTCAGCGCGCGTGCAAATCAAAATCTCGACAAAAAAATCATCGATTCATTCCATTCCACTTTTTCCGGCGGAACACTCTTGACACTCTTCGTAAAGATTGCTTGCCAGTAATGGCTGACGAAAACGATCCTGCAAGTTTCTGGAATGACCCTCGGGTCAATTTCGTCGTCCAATGCATTCAATCGACTCATTCCAAGCTATCGCCGGGAGCGAAATTCGATAAACTCTTTCAAACAGAAGCAACATGGTGAGTTTTTTTTCCTTTTTGCGCCTATACTCGCCGCACCGACCATCTACACTCCACTTACCGCTGTCCTTTGTCCCGTCATTTCTTCTTTATCATCCATAGTGAAATATTGGAACAATTCTTTTCCGACGGCACTTTAAAGTGCATCTTGGTCCCCGAGAACCTCAAAATCGTTGCAGCGATGCCCAATCGGCTGCCTAAAATGAAGTGTTTGGCAATCTCAAAGACGCGTGATGAGTTGACTATCGACAATATTCGATCAGCCACCTTCATTGCCGAAATCGGAGGGATGTCCTCATTTGAACATCTTGAGCTCGTATCAAAGAATGTGCTGCTGCCGGTGCTATCCAACCAAACCAACAAGCTGAACTGGGGCGATCTTACGAGTCGCGAGATTACCAATTGCTTTCACTCTTTCATGTCGTCATCGACAATCTTGTGTGGACACATGAAGGCAGAGACGAGGCTCCCCACGCCGCTCCTTGACGATTCTATTTCATCTGATGAGAAGAGCAGCAGCAATCGTTTATCTTTGCTGGAGGGTACCATCCTCACGTGGACAAAGCAGATCAAGAGTGTGTTGAAGCAGGATCCAGAGGCGCAGCTCAAGCTTGGAATGCATCCAACGCCCGATGTTGAGATTGCATTTTGGAAGAAGAAGTCGAATAACTTGAATTCTATTTTTGAGCAGCTCCAGAGCCCAGAGATTACACGCATACTCAGAGTGCTCGACGAAGCCAATTCCACGTACTGCACGTCATTTGCTAGGCTGTGCAAGGAAGTATACTCGGCACGGCTTGAAGCCAATGACAACGTGAGGAACTTGAGACCTCTTGAGAAGTGGATCAATAAATTGAACGAGGAAGACTTTGGGAATCTCACTGCGGTGTTTAAACCAATGCTCCACATTGTCATGCTCATCTGGAAAAACTCAAAGCACTACAATACTCCCAACAGGCTCGTGGTATTGGTTCAAGAAATGTGCAATTCAATCATTGATCAGGCTTATCGATCCATCTCAGGCGAGCAGATTTTTTCCCTCATTGATAACGAGGAAGCCAACGCAGCCGTCGAAGAACTGTCCAAGGTGCTCCAGGTTTGCGGCAAGTTCAAGAAGATATATTTGGATTACAAGGCCAAAGTAGCAGCCGAATGCGATCACGAATGGAATGTTCACAACGGTGCTTTATTCGCACGTCTTGATTGCTTCACGGAGCGATGTCACGATGTACTGGACATGACACAAACCATCATTCAATTCTCCAAGCTTGCCAAGGTAGAGATTGGTGGGACCAAAGGGACTACGCTTACTGCAACCATCCAGCAGATCAAGAGTGACTTTCACGATTCGGTAGACGCAATCAAGAACCTCGAGTACGATATTATGGACATTCAGGCCACGCAATTCGATAGCGAGTACTCCGCCTTTCGGAAGTTTGTCAAGGAGATTGAACGCCGCCTTGGGGCCGTGATTGGCCTAGCACTAGATGACTGCGAGACAATCTATGGGCGTTTTCAATTGGTGGATATGTTTGATAGGAAGTTACTCGAACGTCCTATCATCCGAGATGAAGTAGAAGTTAAGCAGATACGGCTCATTCAAGCTTATGGCAAGGACCTAAAGATTGTTCAGGATGAATTCATTAAATATCGGAACAATCCACCCAAAGAGACAATACAGAACCTTCCTCCAATTGGAGGTGCACTGACCTGGTGCCGTGGTCTTTCCGCTCGTGCGAAAATTCCCATGGAAAAGATGAAGGAGTTGGATCGCAACATACTCGATCGCGAGGAAGCAAAGGAGGTAATCAAAGTGCAAAAGGCTATCGTGTCGACCCTGCTTGACTTCGAGAAGCAAAAGATTCGAGAATGGGGCGGTGATGTTGATGATACGTCGAGTGCCACACTTGGTCTTCCATTGCTACGGAGATCGGAAGCTGATCGTCATCTTGTAACCAACTTTGATCCAGCGTTGGTTCGATTGTTGCGTGAGGTCAAGTACTTCCTTCTTCTTGATATTCCTGTCCCAGACTCGGCTCTGCAGATATTCCAACAATCCGATACCTTTCGTGCATGGACTGGGAATTTAGATCTCATTGTTGGCATGAATAACTCTGTGCTGAGCACCATGATTCCCGTCGAAAAGCCTTTGGTTGTTCCATATTTAGAAAAATTCGACCTTGTGGTTCAGCCTGGCCTTGAATCACTGAACTGGCAATCTCCAGGGGTTGACGATTTCATCCGAGACTCCATGGAGCAGGTCAAAGTTGTTCATGGTGTTTTGAAGACTATGCAAGATAACTTGTCGACCATGAAAGAAATCATTCATCAATGGGAACGTCCCATGATTGAACGAAAGACTAAGCCGATGGAGAAGGAGGAGTTTGAACGAACGTTCAAGTCACTCTGCAATACCAATTATGCCGAGATAACGGAATCTGGGAACAAGATCCATCAAGTCCTGGAGGAAACTAAGAAAGTTCTGCACGAGTCGTCTACCGGATCAAATGACTGGAGATGCTACATTGAATTTGTCAACAGCTTAATTGTGAAAGGTCTCTCAGCGTCTGTAATGACCTCACTTAAATTTCTCATCAATCAAATTGACCCAGCTTCAATTCAGAAGGAGAGGCTCCTTCCGTTGTTTGAAATAGATCTAGATCTAAATGACTCGGTTGGTTTGCACTTCCAAGCTCCCCTTGGGCATGCAGACGACAAGACTGGTATGTCCGATCTGATTGATAATGTTGTTGGATCCATTTTCCACATATCTGCATTGTTCAAGAGGGTCGATTCTGAGGGCAACTATTTGACAGAGATCAAGTCAGATTCAGCTGTTAGCACCATGGTATCTACGCTCTCAAGTGTGGTTGCTCTCAACGATGAGAAATGTCTTTTGCTGCAAAAAGAGTTTGATAAATACTCGCATCTTTGGACAACAGACCTGACTCTTTATTTCAAAGAGTTTTGCAAGGATGCCACCATTGTGACTGAACATGGCTCAAATCTTTTGGATTTGACTAAATTTGAGGAGGCCATTCAAATATGCATCGATGCTCAGACCGAAGTAGTCAAGGCAAAGTCTCCCATGGATATTGGCTGGCTCCGAATCAATGTTACGCCGGCGAAGCGTCAGGTCTCAATCTTTGCAACCAAGTGGATCAACATGTACACGACACATATGCGCGATTCGATCATTAACACATTGTCCGACCTCCATGACTTTATGCAGTCTGTAACGAAAGGTCTTGAGCGTGAGATACCAGAAGAAGGTGATGATAATAACAACGATGAATTGATGGCGGTCATGACTGTGATTCGTGATGTTAGGAAAAAGATGGAGTCTGTTCCAGAACTCTTTGGCCCTCAGAAGGAATGCGTCCAAATTCTTCGCCGGTACGGTGTTGACGTCTTGACTGACGAAGTTGTTGTCGGCAAGAAGCTGCAGGACTTTTTGGAAGAAATTCCTCTAGCTTGGGATGCAGTTGTGAAGAAGACATTCCGAAAGAAGGAAGATATCCTGCCAATGCAAATGGCAGCCGTCGACTCACTCAAAGATGATCTTGATCAATTCTACCTCTCCATTAGAGAGTTCAGAGGAGATTTTAGGGCCAATGCACCATTCAAGTTTGAAGGTGGATGCGACGAAGCATTTGTTGTTATTGATTCCTTCTCGAAGAAACTCGATGAAATTGAAGTGCAAGTTGATCAGTTCCGGGAGCTCGAGGACTTGTTTGAATTACAACCAACCGCATACGTTGAAATAGGGGAAACACGCAGTGAAATCAAACAACTCACGCTTTTATGGGAGTTCAAGCAGAGTGTGGACGATGTATTCCAAGCATGGAGGAAGGAATTGTGGGCCGAAGTCAACACAGTGGATCTTGAAGACCAAAATAAACTACTTCGAAAGCAGCTGAAAGAAAAGGGCAACGCTTACTTGGCGATGAAGGGGTGGCAAGTTTACCGAGATATTGACGAGTCTCTCGCAGTAATGGCAACTGTGTTACCCCTCGTTCACGATTTGCATTCTGAATCCATCAGGTCACGCCATTGGGCAGCACTGGCACGAGTTTGTAATGTCAAGGCTGTCGACCCAACAGACCCACAATTTACCCTAGACGATATGCTAACGCTCCAACTCCATCGTCATAAAGAGGGCATTGAAGAAATTGCCGAAACGGCAACGAAGGAGCTCAAGATTGAAAATAAATTGAGTGAGATTGAAGGAGTCTGGGCTGCCATGGAGCTTGATTACGTTGCTCACAAGAATACGAACATGTATCTTCCCCGACCGAGTGAGGAGGTCGTAGAAAGTATGGAAGCTCATCAGATGGAACTGCAGGGTATTTACGGCATGGGGAAGTTTATGGAATACTTCAAGGATCGTGTTGTGCAATGGCAAAGTGATTTGCGAATTGTAGATGATACGTTACGCATGTGGATGACAGTGTCGCGTGCTTGGGCATCGTTGGAATCGATCTTTTTGGCATCCGCTGATATTCGTTCTCAGCTTCCCGAGGACACGAAGCGATTTGAAGAAATTGATTCTAATTTCAGGGAGTTGATGAAAGGGGCCGTATTGGAAGTGAATTGTGTGAAGGTTTGTTCTGTCGAGGGACGCTGCGAGGCGTTGAAGGGTATGCGAGAGAAGCTTGAAATGTGCCAGAAGTCATTACATGAATACCTCGACATTAAGAAGAAAATCTTTCCCCGGTTTTACTTCGTTTCATCCGTGGCACTTCTTGATATGCTTGCAAATGGAACAAACCCACCAAAGATTATGCCTTACCTTGGTGACTGCTACGATGCACTAGCTAACCTCAAGTTTGTCACTTCGGAAGACGGAAGTCAGAGTGTCAAGACTGTAGATACCATGATTGCCAAGGATGGAGAAGAGGTACCTCTTCATGAAGAGTTCACCATGGAGGGAGAAGTGGAAGTGTATCTCAACCGACTGACGGAGTCGATGAGAAAGTCCCTCAAAGTCATTCTATCCGATGCCGTCGAAAAGGCTGTCAATTGGGAGATTGATACGCCTCGTCATGAGTGGCTATTTAATTACCCAGCACAGCTGTGCATTACAGGCACACAAATTTACTGGACAGATGAAACACAGCTTGCTTTGGAGGAATACGAAGGAGGACAAGAAGATGCAGTGAAGCGTTACTTGCAAGTCTGCAACAATCGATTATCTGCGCTCATTCAACTCGTTCTCGGTGAACTATCCTCTGAGGACCGAACTAAGATCATATCTCTGATTACAATGGATGTGCACTCTCGTGACGTCGTCGACCGCCTTATCACGCAGAAAACGGAAGGACCAAATGCTTTTGCTTGGCAGCAGCAGCTACGATTTGAATGGGACCAGCCTTCTCTTGATGTGAATGTTAAAATTTGTGACTTTTCGTGCAAATACTTTTATGAATGGGTCGGCAACACTGGTCGTCTCGTGATTACCCCGCTGACAGATCGGTGCTACATTACATTGACAATGGCATTAAAGCTCTATCTTGGCGGAGCCCCTGCTGGACCCGCTGGTACGGGTAAGACGGAGACTACAAAAGATTTAGCACGTGCTCTTGCTATTCCATGCTACGTTTTCAACTGTTCCGATCAAATGAACTTTCAGTCCATTGCAGATATTTTCCGTGGTCTTGCGCAAACTGGTGCTTGGGGTTGCTTTGATGAATTCAACCGTATCCCCATTGAGGTTTTGTCAGTTGTGGCCACGCAAGTTAAGACCATTCAAGATGCCATTGTCAAATTTTCTACGCCGGAAAATAGAGATGAAGAGTTCCGTTCGGCTCCTGCTGGAACTCCTCCTGTCAAAGTTGGTTACTTTGACTTCATGGGCGATACAATCTCTCTCATTCCCACATGTGGCTTTTGGATCACAATGAACCCTGGATATGCGGGTCGTACCGAGCTGCCAGAGAATCTCAAGGCTCTGTTCCGATCATGCGCCATGATTCGACCTGACATGAAATTAATCCAAGAGAATATGCTCATGGCAGAAGGATTCCAAACAGCACGTGCACTTTCTGTCAAGTTCAATACTCTGTACGAACTTTCTTCTGCACTGCTCTCCAAACAACCACATTACGATTGGGGACTTCGTGCTGTAAAATCTGTGCTACGGGTGGCTGGAGGAATGAAACGTGCCAACCCGACTCTAGACGAGAATCAGGTTCTGTTGCGTGCTTTACGTGACTTCAACACACCTAAAATGCCACTTCATGATATCCCCATCTTCCTTCGGCTAGTGAACGATCTCTTCATGGGCCTCACTGTAGATTCAAAGGTCGATGATGATCTCAAGACGAAAATTACTCGTGTGGCCAAGGAACGAGGATTGCAATACGATGAAATGTTTGTCAATAAAACATGTAACTTCCAAGAATTGTTAGACGTCCGTCATTCCGTAATGCTGCTTGGTCCCGCAGGGTGCGCAAAGACAACGATTTGGAAGACTCTTCAGGGTGCACACAATCTCGATAAGCCGAAACCAACATGTGTGGCTGAAACTGTTAATCCCAAAGCAGTCACTGGCGATGAGTTGTATGGATACATGACGTTGGCCAAGGATTGGAAAGATGGCGTATTGAGCATCATTATGAGAGGTATGAGCAAAAACTTTGCCGAACAAGGGTTCCACGACTACCAAACCTACAAGTGGGTAGTGCTTGATGGAGACATCGACGCTGTGTGGATCGAGTCAATGAACACAGTGATGGACGATAATAAAGTACTCACTCTAGTATCCAACGAGCGCGTGCCGCTCTCTCCTTCGATGAGGATGGTGTTTGAGATCAATTCATTGAAGAATGCTACGCCAGCAACCGTCTCTCGAGCTGGAATCTTGTACATTAACGAGGTCGATGTTGGCTGGAGGCCACTTGTAGAAACATGGGTTCAGAGCCGTGAAAATGCTACCGAGAGGAACAATCTTCCTTCACTGTTTGATCGTTACATTGAAGCTCTAGTTGAAATGACAAGAAGGGGGTACAAAGAAGTCACGTCCATCCGTCTCATCAACAAAGTCAGCACGCTTATTTACTTGCTGGAAGGGATGCTCCCGTTAGTTCCAGAAGGTAAAATGTCACCCGAAACGATCGAATCCATCTTTACCTTTTCGGCAATGTGGGCCTTTGGAGGTCCGATGATAATTGACAAGTCGGGAGACTACAGAAAGAAGTTCTCCGAAGACTTTGCAAGTACGTTTGGTGTCAAATTTCCCAAGGAGGGACTCTGCTTTGATTATTTGTACGATCCAACTACCGGAGAGCACGTGCAGTGGCAATCAATGGTGCCTAAACACGCCTCGGTCCCAATTGGGATGAAACCAGGCGAGACGCCGTTCAACGAGCTATTCGTTGAAACAGTCGAGACAGTCCGCATCACTTATCTGCTCGACAAGTTGGCAAAGAATGGAAAATACGCCATGCTTGTAGGCAACGCCGGTACCGGAAAGACTGAGATTATCAAAAATTATCTCAACTCTTTGGATAAGGACGCTGATAGCATGCTGAGCAAGAACATCATCATGTCGTACTACACGTCATCCTTTTCTCTTCAAAACGAGATTGAGGGTTACATTGATAAGAGATCAGGGAATATCTTTGGCCCTCCAATGGGCAAGAAGATGGTCTTCTTTATTGACGATATGAATTTGCCGTATGTCGAGACTTATGGCACTCAAAACTCAATCGCTTTGCTCACGCAACACATGCAGTACGGTTCGATCTTTGATCGCACTGACTTGGGGATGAGGAAAAACCTTGTGGACATTCAATACATTGCAGCCATGAATCCAACTGCTGGTTCGTTTGAAGTATGTGAGCGCTGCCAGCGACATTTTGCTACCTTTGCTGTCGCGATGCCATCACAGTCTGATCTCACCACCATCTTCACAAGCTTATTTGGTGGGCACCTTGGCAACTTCCAACCAGTGATGCAAGAATTGACGAGTAAAATTGTGGACACTGCCATTCAAGTGCACGAGGCTGTGAGCTCCAAATTTCTACCCTCTGCTGTAAGATTCATGTACAATTGGAACATGAGAGAGCTCACAAATATTTTCCAAGGCTTGTGTCATGCCAAGGGTGACTATTACATCAAGCCAAGTATGCTCGTGAAACTCTTTACGCACGAATCCTATCGTGTCTATGCAGACAGGCTAGTTACCGAAGAAGAAGTGGACGTATTTAGTGGGTTCTTCACGGATATTGTCAAGAAGAATCTTCCGGTCGAGGAGGACATGTCGGAGCAAGGCAATGTATTTACCAACTTTGTCACAACAACTGATGGCTCGTATCTCCCAATTCCGTCAATGGAAAAGCTAAAGTCTGTGCTTGATGCCAAACTTGTTGAGTACAATGAGAGCAATGCAATGATGGACCTAGTTCTGTTCGAGCAAGCGATACTTCACATCACTAGGATTAACCGGATCCTTCAAAATCCGGGCGGCAATGCAATGTTGATTGGCGTTGGTGGATCAGGCAAACAGAGTCTGTGTCGTCTTGCAGCATTTATTAGCGACTTTGAAGTGACACAGATTGCGGTTACGTCTAGCTACAGTGTTGAGGATTTGAAAGAAGAGCTTCGGGCAGTCTACATGGCGGCTGGTGTTAGGAACAAACCCACTGTCTTCCTCATGACGGACTCTCAGATTGTCAACGAGCAATTCCTTGTTTACATCAATGGAATCATTACAAGCGGCTGGATCCCTGATCTGTTCCCGAAAGAAGACATTGATACAATCATCGGTGCTATAGCAAACGAAGCCAAAGCAAACGGGATACCAGACAATCCTGAAGCGAGAATAAACTTCTTTGTTTCCAAAGTCAAGAGGAATTTACACGTCGTCTTGGCATTCTCGCCCGTCGGCGATACATTCCGAATCCGTGCACGTCGATTTCCTGGGCTTGTGAACAACACTGTAATTGACAAGTTCCACTCCTGGCCACGTGATGCCTTGGTGAGTGTCGCAGAACGATTCCTCGAAGACGTCGAAATGAGTGGGCCTGATGATGTCAAGAAGAGTCTTTCATTGCACATGGCTGAGGAGCATTTGAGCGTGGCAAAGATGTCACAACATTTCTTGGAGTCTCAGCGTCGCTATAACTATGTCACACCCAAGTCGTTCTTGGAACTCATTTCGTTCTTCAAATATCTGTTGGGCAATAAGCAGGCAGATTTGCAACGTCTCATTGATCGACTTGATGTCGGTCTTTCTACCCTTCGCAAGACGTCTCAAGATGTGACTGAGCTCCAAAAGGACTTGAAGATTACCATGGAGAAGGTCGGAGAAAAGAAGGTGGCGACCGATAAACTCATCGAGGAAATGACAGTCCAACAGGCCGAAGCTCAGGTTCAAGAAGAAGCGGCCCAGATCGAAGCCAAAAAAGCAAATGACGAGTCTGAAAGGGCGATGGTTATTGAGGTCGAGGCAGAGAAGGAATTGAGTGAAGCCAAACCTGCCATGGAGGCCGCAGCCGCAGCAGTTGACTGTCTAAGCAAGGCGATGCTTTCCGAACTCAAGAACTTGAAAAAGCCACCTGCTGGTGTAGACAAGGTTACCAATGCGTGCTTGATCCTCATCGAGAAGGAGTACAATCCAAAGAAGCAGAGTTGGAATAACGCAAAGAAAATGATGCAAAATGTCGATGCGTTCAAAGGGAAACTGGCTGAATTTAGGGGTGAAGACATTACCGAGCAAGAGATTGATTTGATCAAGAAATATGTCGAGGATCCCAACTTTACCCCAGACAAGATGGCATCCAAATCTGCTGCCGCCGCCAATCTGTGTACATGGGTGGTCAATATTTACGGCTTCAATCGAATCTATGTCAAAGTGAAGCCTCTCATGGATTCCCTCCAAGCGGCGCGGGAGAGTAAAACTGCTGCGATTGCCAGTTTGGAGGCTGCCCAAGAAAAGGTTGCCCAAGTACAGAGAGAATTGGCAGCGCTCAATGAACGGTATGAAAATGCACTTAAAGAGAAAAAGGAAGTTGAGGACCAGGCCGAAGCACTCACTACTCGTGCCGATTTGGCACAAAGGTTGGTCGGAGGACTTGCAAGCGAAAATGTTCGTTGGGGAGAGGAGATTGAAAAGCTCAAGAGCAATTCGCTAACACTTGTTGGAGATTGTATGCTCGCAGCAGGATTCGTGTCATATGTTGGTGCCTTTGACAAGGACTTGCGCGAGGAATTGTGGAAGATTCAATGGAGCGCTGATCTGAAGGAGAGGGGTATACCCATGACGGAAGGATCTGATCCGCTCGAGGTCCTCTCCAATGAGGGCATGAACTCAAAGATGGTGAGCGAGGGCCTCCCGAGTGATAGAGTTTCATTAGAAAATGGCTCAATATTGACCAACTGCAAGAGATGGCCACTTCTCATCGATCCCCAGGTGCAAGCAATCAAATGGCTCAAGAAGAAGGAAGACGGAAACCTCGACATTATTCAGCTGACGCAGAAGAATTGGTTAAAAATTCTTACAAATGCCATCACCAATGGTCGATGTGTCATCATTGAGAATATTGGCAACGAAATTGATGCATCACTTGATCCTGTTCTCTCGAGGTCCATCTATAAGAAGGGACGTAGCCTATACTTGAATCTAGGCGGTGAGGAGGTCGAGTATGACCCTAAGTTTCAACTGTATTTGCAGACGAAGTTGAGCAATCCTCACTACAAACCAGAGATAGCTGCCCAGTGCACTTTGATCAACTTTATTGCCACAGAACGAGGATTGGAAGATCAACTTTTGGCGAAAGTTGTTGAGTTGGAAAGGCCTGATCTCGAGGAGAAGGCAAGGGCTCTCACAGCAGATGCCATTAACTATCAAATTCAACTTGTGGAGCTTGAAGATGAATTACTGGAACGTCTTGCTAACGCACCAGATGATATCTTGAGTGATGTACCTCTTATTGAGGGACTAGAGGCGACAAAGAAGACTGCTAGTGAAATCAACGAGGCAGTTGAGAGTGGGAAGATAACGCAGCGAGAGGTGGAAGAAGCTCGTGAAGCATACCGTCCCCAAGCTGCGGAAGGAGCCATGTTATATTTCCTCCTGACTAAATTGTGTGTCATTGATCACATGTATCAATATTCGTTGGATAGCTTTTTGACATTTTTTGAAAAGTCAGTACACAAAGCTCCGGCAAAAGAGGACTTGCACGAGCGAGTCATGAGCCTACGCGATTCTTTGCGGATGTGCATTTTTACTTGGGTCTCGCGAGGTCTCTTTGAGCGTCACAAGCTTATTTTTATGGCACAATTGACATTCAACTTGATGAAACGAGGGACCATTGGCAATGATGACTGGAATGAAATGCAATTCCAGTTCCTCATCCGCGCACCGATGAGGAACAATGATCCAAATCCACTGACGTGGCTGCCCCAGAACGCCTGGGCATCGACGGCAGCATTGGCAGAGCTCGAAGACTTTGGCAAATTCACTAGTGATTTGGTTGAAGCTGCTCCACGTTTCCGAGAGTGGTTCAATGCCATTGCGCCCGAGGACGAGAAGCTTCCACTCGATTGGGCTGGTCTGGATAGACATCCATTCCAGAAAATGTTGGTTGTTCGTTGTTTGCGGCCCGATCGCATGGCATCAGCATTAACCAATTTCATTAGAAACACACTTCCTGATGGTCGGTCTTACATTGAATGCGATTCAACACTGAACAGTCTCGAGATATTGGAAAGTTGCCTTGCCGACTCTACTCCAACTACGCCAATCTACTTCATTTTGAGCCCCGGTGCAAACGTCGTTGCCGATCTAGACAAAAAGGCCGCGGAGAATGGATTGCAAAAAGGTGTGTCATATCACAATGTGAGCATGGGCCAAGGTCAGGATGTCGTGGCGATGGCATGCCTTGAAACAGCGCATCGTAATGGGCATTGGGTGATTCTGAATAATGTCCATTTGATGCCCAGGTGGCTTGTGGAACTTGAGAAGAAGCTAGACGAATACGCAGCAGAAGGTAGCCATGAAAAGTTCCGTGTATTTTTGACAAGTGATCCATCGAAAACGATTCCAATAGGTATTTTGAATCGATGTATCAAGCTCACAAACGAACCGCCTGCCGGTTTGAAGGCCAATTTAAAGCGTGCTTGGTGTTTCTTCCCCAAGGACTACATTGAAGAAGCTGACTCCAAGACAAAGAGCATCTTATTTGGATTGTGTCACTTCCACTCGGTAATAATGGAGCGTAAGCAGTTTGGCCCTATGGGATACAATATGAAGTATCCATTTAGTATTGGCGACTTGAGAGACTCAGCCACATGTCTTCAAAACTATATGGACAACAGCACTGGGGGCAAGATTCCTTGGCAGGATCTCAAGTACATTTTTGGTGAAATTATGTATGGAGGACATATTGTCAATGACTTTGACCGTCTTGTGGCGAATGAATACTTGAACTTTTACATGAAAGACGAATTGTTGGACGAAACTGAAATGTATCCCTTTGCCGAAGATGAGAAGGGTGTGAGCTTTATGAGTCCTACACCGACGTCATTTGACAAGTACATTGATCACATTGACAAGAACATGGCAGGAGATACACCTATTGCTTTTGGATTGCATCCGAATGCAGAGATTGATTTTAGAACCCAGCAGTGCAACTCGCTTTTCAAGACTCTTATCGCGCTTGCACCTCAGGAAGTCTCGAGTGAAGAAGGTGCTGCAACACCTGAACAAGTGGCAAAGGCAACTGCGAGTGAGATACTTGATAAATTTGGCGACAAGCACTTTGATGTGGAGGAATTGGTGAGGAGTTTGGAGGAAGACCCAGGACCTTATCAGAATGTAAGTATGATATTCTTTATTTGTTTTCTCGTAGTAACACCCTGATGCGACCGCTCACATTAAATACTACTCTTATCCTTCGTTTTACGCAGGTGTTCATACAAGAGATGGAAGTAATGAATGTACTGCTAAGTGAGATCAAACGTTCCATCAAAGAACTCGAGCTTGGATTCCTCGGAGAATTGACCATGAGTGACTCGATGGAAGCACTCATGATGGCATTGTACATGGATCAAGTTCCAGCTTCGTGGGCCAAGAAGGCGTGGCCCAGCTTATTGCCTCTGAGTGCTTGGATAAAGAACTTTTCTGATCGCCTCTTTCAGTTAGAGGAATGGCTCAACAATCCAGAGGAAATCCCCAAAGTTACCTGGATAAGCGGTCTCGTTAATCCGACCTCCTTCCTGACAGCCATTTGCCAAGTCACCGCACAAAAGAATCAATGGGAGCTCGACAGATTGGTAACATTCACTCGCGTTACCAAGTTCATGTCTGCAGATGAAGTCGACGCAAAGCCTCGCGACGGAGCATACATTACTGGGCTCAAACTTGAGGGCGCGAGTTGGGAAGATGGAAGCTTGCAGAAGAGCAAGCCAAAGGAAATGTTCTCTGATATGCCTATCATTCACGTCAAAGCAGTCACCAAGGAGAAGGCCAATGTGGGTGGCATGTACCAATGTCCAGTGTATATGACCAGATCACGAGGCCCAAGCTACTATTTCACTGCACAACTCAAAACCTCGAGCCCTCCAGCCAGGTGGACATTGGCTGGCTGTTCGCTAATAGGGGAGACATAAATCAACTATTCATTACATGAAGTATTATGAACGTTGTGATCGATACTTTCCTTTTCTTGTATTAAGGAAAAAATATTTTAAATCGAAATGACACTCACCAAGCGCTCATTCGTACATCACGCTCATTCTTTCATCGTCACTTACTCATTCTCACTCGAATACCTCCCTGACTCGCAACAGCATAGGTACCATCCTCGCTGTGCTGCAGTGTTTGTCATGAACATGAATTACGCTAAAGGCGACGCGAGTCCAAGTCTGGGTCGGAAATATAGCTTGGTCGGCTACTAAGAAAGATATTACAAATTTCTTTCTTCGAGGAGGAGTAGAAGCGATTGAATGCGATTTAGTGACAGACAAGAATGGAAGAAGTAGAGGATTCGCTTTTGTAACGATGTCGATCCCTGATGCAAGACAAGTTTGCTTAGTAATGAACGGATCACCCACATAATCCATATAATATGAATAAACTAATAAAATGATATATGATATCGTTGAATAATATAATATTATACTACTTTGATGTCTTCTTCTTCCTCTGCCACTGGTCTTTTTGCAGGGGGGCAATGTTATATCGTATCATAATATTGTCGGCAACAGGGGCTACGCGGATGTGATTCTCAAACGTGACGATTCTTGTTTACGAGAAACTCTAGGATCCTGACAAACACGCACAACTGCGTAGCGAGTCACGAACAGAAGATCCACACTACAGGTCTCGCTTCTACCGATAGCATTCAGAAGGTTGATTGGGATAAA
>JALLBC010000001.1:0-22088 GCA_036939775.1 Skeletonema grethae | reverse complement strand
AAGCTAGTGAACACCATGGTGAATTTGTGCCTCCAAACCCAAATCTGTGCAAAAAAGGAAGGATTTGTACGCTTTTTTATGGGGGCTTATGTATGATAAAAAATTGCTGATAGCCCTTGTACTTTGGCCCACGTGGGCCGACCGTGGAAGCATAAGAAATCTCTCGAAACCATGTACAATATGTACCTGTGGCCGCAACCATAAAGTCGAGAGAGAAAAACCATACCTGGCAATAGTTTCTATTATGCAACCCGCCCGAAAGAAGATGGGCTACGACGCGAACATTAAACGCCATCACGTAAAAAAGCAGAAAGTCATGATAACCTTCCTCGGACTTGCATTAGCGAGCATCTTTGCAGTCAGTTTCCTCATGCGCCCCAAGGATTCTCCTACCGCATCAATGAACGACAACGAACGGTTGAAAGGATTGACTCTACAAAAAATTCAACACAAATGTGAAGAGATACCAGAATGCGGAAGAAAAAATTGGCAATGGACTGATCCTTGTACGTTTTACGAGAGAGGAACAGGCCCTATACCAGTCATTTTGATGGCTTTAGGTAGAAGCGGAAGTAGTATCACTTGGTCGACTATGTCTGCATTGACTGGGGAACGGAACATCGCATATGAGAGAACTGGGCAAACTCAGGATAAAGCTGAAAAATTCTTCAAATGTCTTGAAAAATGCCCTTTTTCTTTCCATAATTGGACGATTCAGTCACTTTGTCATACTCAACAACGTCAACCGGATGTAACAATCAATTCAGGCATAGCAGGTTTTCAATGGAAGCCATAGTGAGTATTTTCTCTTCTTCTCGCAAAATTATTATATTCCCGCAGTAAGTAAGTTTAACCCAACTATTATTCTTTGTTCTCTGCAGTATGCAATCATTTGACAGTGAGTATGCTATTGAGGGGCTCAAAGCGCTTGGAAGCATCGATCCGAAGGTAAAAGTCGTGTATTTGACGAGAAATCCTTTAGACCGAAAGATATCAAATTTACGTCACGATCTTAGTAAAGAGGCATCTGAACTACCAGCTCATTGTGAAGTTGACGACGTTGAATGCCAGAAACGCCATTCAGCTGCTGCTGAGGTTGGTGTAAATCTGCCAATAGGAGCTGAACTAATACAATGGCTGAATGGAAACACTAGAAATGATGAAAAAGTCAAGGCAATTTTGAGGGAGAATCACGTAGATTATGTTGAAGTTTCATATGAAAAATTGTACAAATCAGATAGTGCTAATGAATGGATGAAAATATTTAGCTTCTTGGGAGTTGGCCCAGCGAAAGATCTGAAAGTGGAGGATGTCAGAGCAACTTTTGATCTGGCCCCTACTCATTCAAAAGGTCGTAATGAAACGGTATCAAACTTCGTACACGTTGAAAATACGTTGAAGGGCACGGAGTTTGAGCATTTGTTGTATGGATAATGTATTTTTGACCATTTTGACCTGGGCTTGGTAGGAAGAAAGACAAGATCATGTGTTATGGATGTAAGGAGGCAGGGGATGATATGTATAATATAATCATTGCGTTAATTCAGGCAGAAAGAGCCTCTCTAAGCGTAACAGAAACTTCAAAGTACGTCGGCCATCTCTAGAGAGTAAAGGGCCAGTCGCAGCGAGGCTGGTTCGAGTAGTTTATGTTACAAGATGTAATCTGTCCTCTAGACAACATTTATTAATATTTTAGACACTTCCTAACTGTCTTAACCTACGTCAACATATAAAATCCATCCAGCTTTTTGTCGGTCTCTCTTTCTCCTTAGAGGTCTTCTCTTGTAAGCCAAGGAGTGGCAACACATACTCCATATGGTGTGTCACCGCGTTCAATTGCCTTCTGTATGGAGCTAACCATCGTCAATGAAGCACGTGCTGCAACAGCTGGTTTAAATTGACCCTTCGTCTGAATATGGCACAAGTACTTGAAATATTGAGCATAAATTGCCTTCTTCTCTCTGAAACTCTCAACCTTGTCATAATAGCAAGCATTGCGCATCTTGTACACTACCCTTGCTCTTTGGTACGATGCCGTCAATCCACGCAAGTCACCTATGCCCAAAGGCCCTTCGATTCTACCCTGCGTGAACGTTGCAGACATACCGGTGCAGACTAATTTCCCATTCGGTCCAAGAGCTTTCGCGGATGATTCATAGCCATCAAGACACACGGAGTCCAATACAACATCCATTTTGCCTTCAAGCTGAGGAAGCCATCTGAGTGGGTTCACCGGAAAGCATTGCTTCACTCCTAGGCTGATGAGATGATCATGGTGACGTTTATCCGCAGTAGCATATACGTTAGCACCTTCCAATAAAGCCAAGTCAATCGTAGCTAGTGCAGTGGGCCCATTCGCTCCAATCACCAACACATTCGCTCCCGTTAGGGGCGTTCCTGCAAATCTTGCCACCTCCAAAGACTGTTTCGCCGGCACGTATGTAGATGAGATACAAAGTGCATTCACTGGATCAACGCCATTTGGGACGAGGAGTAAATCCCTAGCCTTGACTTTCGCATATTTGGCATTGCCTCCAGAAGGGACCACAGCCGCGACAAGATCACCAACGCGAAATCTCGCCTCCAATTCTTTGGATCCCAGTTCGTTAATCGTTCCGACAATGTCAGCTCCTGGGATGTAAGGGAGAGGTTGCATATCGATCCATTTTCCACGACGTATCATGCAATCCTGCAGAGTAATTGTGGAGCAATCAACTTTGATAACTACATCATCTGGCTCGGAACAAGTGGGTATTCCCTTGATTGGATTGGCCTGCAATACGATACAGAGAATATTTGGATGGCAATAATATGTAAGCGACAAGCGAATAATACACAAATAGTTTACATTGAAGAAAGAATTGAACGACACGAATACTCACCTCAAGAACCAACATTTGCGTGTTGCCGTGCTCCAAAACTTTCACCACCGCCTGATGCGTTTCAACCTTTACCGACTTTTCAAAGAACGCATTCTCCTGCTGATCTTCGTCATCCCACGAAGAACCAACTCGATTCAAGGATCCCCCCATGGTAGAGGAGCTACAACTGTCAAAGGATGAGTGCTCAACGTATGCACTCACGTCACGTGATTCGTCGTCGGATGAGACAGACGTGCCAACGTTGCCTCTTGGGTCTTGCCAGTTCCTTGTACTATTGCTTGCTTTTGGTGTTTCCTCCAACGCGGTTTTGACCTTGAGCCATTTTTTGTTGTTGTTGGAAGAGACAACCTTTTCCTTCACAATCTTATCCAATTCTGCCGTATCTTGGGCCGCCGCAGTCTTAGTTACAGCCGTCTTAGTTTTCCGGCGACCCAGGATTGAGGCCTTCTTGTTAGTTGCTACCATTGTTGAAACCAATTATGAGTGTTTGGACCATGTGCATGTAGTTCACCCACGCGTGGTTGGAGTCTGTTGGAGTGAAGATGATGGGCTAGAATGTCGGGAGGATCGACCTAACGCTGTTCTCCTTCAGTTATGCAGGTCAACGCAATTCTCCTTCAGTTATCGGCGAGTTTGACGAGAAAGCTACCATCTTCTCACGCGAAAGGTTCAGAGATGAAAAGAGCGATTGAGTGTCAAAAAAGACACATTCAAGTGCCACGTGGTATGAACTTGCATTCTCGATTCTCGAAGATTCGTGCATTTCCGTCCAGCACGCCAGCCAGAGAAGTTCATCCAAGCGACCGACGAGACCAAGGAAGCGACCATCATCTCAATCTCATCCTATACATTATTATCAGACGACGAAGATTGTCAGTAAAGCATTGAATGAGTGGCGTTCATGGGGCTACTGATAGCCGCTCAATTGTTTTAAACGCTACGATATACGATACTGAAAACAAACGCGCTAAACAACAATGGGCTACCGTAATAACAAATCATCACGCAGCGTAGTAGAGGAGGAGAAGAAGGATGACAAATCAGATACCAATGGCGGCAATCACAATAATAATGAAGCCACCTCCTTCTCTGCCGAACGCCTGGACAAGAAGAAGCGTTCGTCGGACGAACGCAGCGAAACTGTAGAGCCAGAAGAGCAGGAAAATAATAATAATAGCCTCAACACTTCCGGCGGTGATCACCTTCTAGCGTCAGCGCTGCCCACTACAACAACATCATCAGCGGCTGCGTTTCAAATGCAGCAACAAATTCAAGCAAGTTTGGCACAGCAACACTTCTTGGAACAGGCGGCAGCGGTAGCGGCAGTCCAGCAGCATTTGACGCCCACTTTGAATTCATTGCAGTTGAATAATGGCACTTCTCATTTGCAGCCACCGCAACCGCATCATCAGTTGGGCATGGCTGCAGCGAACACAGCAGCCGTGCTTAACCCGACCAATATTCCACATCAATTCTTTGCGGCAGCAACAGCAGCGCAACCAACGACTACAACGGCTAATAATACTGCTGTTGGTAATCCGCAACAAGCACTTAGTGCTGTGGGGATCAATCATCATCCCATTACCTTGGCTTTGGTGGGCGCTGCTGGTGCAGGCACGGCGGCTGCTACAGCGGCTGTGGTGCCAACCAACAATATCATTGCAAACTCGACTCCATCAACGTTGCTCTCTCCCGTCACTGCTGCCAGTGCAGTTGCTGCACAGCAACAACAGAAGCAGCAACAATCGCACCTACTCACCCCACAACACACCATCCCATCCTACACACCACCCCAACCACCCTCCTGGGGGGCTCAATGTCCCGCCCTCTCCGTCCAAGATCGTCCCCTCGTTCCACCCATCTACAATGGGATCAATCCAAATTATCCAGGTGCTCAATTACTTCACGCTCACCCACCTATATTTTGCGTACACAACTTTCTATCTGCGGCGGAATGCGAATTTTTAATTCATCATGCGACCGATGCCTTTGGTCCGGCACCGGTAGTTGGACGGGGGAGTGGGGAGGTCTCGCCCAGTCGGACATCGAGTACATGTTACTTGGCACGGGAGGATCTGCCCGAATACATGAGAAAAATTACTTTATTGACGGGAAAACCACCCGAACATTGTGAATTACCACAAGTGGGACGGTATTATCCAAGTCAGCAGTATTTACAACACTTTGATGCGTTTGATCTAAGTCATGAGGATGGGGTACGATTCGCTTCGAATGGTGGTCAACGCACCATTACGGTATTGACCTACCTCAATGATGTTCCACGGGGGGGCTCTACCTCGTTTCCCAATTTGAATATTGAAGTCCGACCAAAGCGGGGAATGGCATTGGTATTCTTCCCGGCTACATTGGATGGATTATTGGATAAGATGGCATTGCATGCGGCACTGCCGGCGGTGGATGTCAAGTATGTCAGTCAGGTTTGGGTACGTCAGTCGAATTATGATGGTACGCCGAGTAAACGATTGGTGGAGCCGATGGTGGGTGGTTTGCAGGAACGGTGGGAGGAGCAGCAGGTGCAGCAGCAACAGCAGCAGTTGTTGGGACAGTTGCATATGCAGGCACAACAGCAGCAGCAACAACAACAATTGGGGCATCACTGAGAGTTGTAACAACATTGAGTTGTAGAAGCATTTGCATCAGCAGCAGCAACAACAACAACAACAACAATTGGGACATTTTTGACATTTGCAGCAGCAACAACAACAATGTCTCCCACGAAGTCATGAATCAGCAAATATGAAGTGGAAAGAAGTGTTGAATTACAAAGGGGATATAACATTTTACCTAGCTACGGAGGTGAACGAAAATTGACAACAATCATCACAATCAATTCATATTCACAAAACAAAAATATAGAGAGATATAGAGGATACTGTATGGTGACAACAGAGTGTGATTGAATTCTTCAAGTGCTGAGCTTTCCGCCTATCACACAATGATTACGCCATACACGGTACGTCCTATAATGCTAAGATGCTCATTACAAGAGCCACCAAGTGATGGGAAACTATTAGATGTCAGCTGAAGACAGCTTCTTTATTTTGTGGCCTTTCGAAATCGCGCTAACCAAAGGCTTAGTGGTTAGTGCTTTCCTACTTGCAAAACCACAAATGTTGCCGTTCTTCAAGCACTTGATGATGCTTGCATGCTGCTTCATTCTTTAAACAAATATCTTTGTTTTGAGGAAATGAGAAATGAGTGAATAAAGTTATGATGAAAAGGAACTACAATACATATCCATCATATTCATTTGAACTTCTTGTTGACATCCCCCTTCACATCCCAGAAATTCACACAACCATCATTACCAGCTGATACCAACATCATATCACCACTTCCATCAGCGACATTACCCCCTACAAACCTCAAGCCAGTTATTCCACCTCGATGAGCGAATCGGTAGTTGACCCTTCTCATCTTCTTTTGAATGTTCCACAAAAAAATGTCGTCATCATTCCCTCCACTTGCCAATACTGAATCATCCGGCGACCACGTTAAACAAGTAATCTTTTGAGCATGAAAACACCATCGTCCCTTTGAAACAATTGCTGAGTAATCAGTCGTAGAGTAAACACATACATCGCGTGAATCTGCTGCGGCAAGCTTTGTTCCGTCGTGGGATAGAGCGATGGATTGCACTGCTTTCAGATGTCCCCCCTTGATTACGTAAGATTCTGTGAGTGGATTAGCACTATCTGATAATGACACAGTATAAATGTATATATCGCAGTCGTCTCCACCAACATACAACATGGATTCGTCTGACGAAATGCACACGGCAGTCGCAGTGTAGGGAAGTCGAATCAATTCAGAAACAATTTGTTCGTCTTTGACCAAGACCAAGCCTTCTACAGTCATGACAACAACAAGTGAGGTGCCACAAGTCATCGCATTGGGTTGAGCTTCCATCTTCAACTTGTCGACGCAATTCTGGCCGTGACTCATACGGATGAAGTCATCCCAACCTGCGCTGTACAACGTGTTGCTTTCGGAGGAGAAGGCAAGTGAGGTAATAGTGGCACCAGCATGAACTTTTCCAGTAAGATCCAAGTCTTCTTCGTTGACGTTTTTCACTCGACCTTTGGGAGTACCAGTTAATCCGTCCCATTCTACAATGACACCGTCTGAGTCTGCTGTATAGATGATGTTCGCACCAGGAGGACCAAATGTCATTGCTGAAATTGGTGCTTGGTGACCAGTAATGACGATAGGTTTGTCAATAACTTCGGCTGAGGACGATAAACCGACTGTTGATGGTACAGAAAGTACAACTATCTGCCCATTGAAGCCCACAGCTATGGGCACGTCACCCTTTATAAAAGCACATCCCAATAGCATTGCTCCCATCGGCACTTTTTCTCTTGCACTGTCATCGCCAAGTTGTGCAAAAGTAACATCCCACTCATGCACAATCTCACCTGACGTAGCATCTACCAACCTCACAAAGCCATCAGAACCACAAGTTAGAAGATGACTTCCACTTCGATTCCAAGCACTAGAGAAGATACTCGATTTATGCACCTTCTCCACCTTCTTCATCAATTTCATGTCTTTTCCGTCATAGAAACACACACTTCCATCAGTACCAGCACTTGCAAGTACTGAACCGTCCTTATTGTATCTGAGCGAATGAATCGCTCCCCTCTCATGACATTTCTCACTCACTTCATCCCCCACTACTCGTTGGAACGGTGGTCCCTTATGAAACAACACAGTAGCATCCTCTGCACCCCCCGTAGCAATCCTCATGGGTCGACACGGCCGAAATGCACACGAACTCCCCTTCTTCCTCGCATTAGCACCCAAATCACCACACTTCACTCCCGTGTCCCATTGGATCACCTTGGCATTTTCCGCACTTTGCATCCCATCTCCAATGACTACAATACGCTTCCCTTCAAAGTCCCAACAAATATCTTTAATTGGTCCGGCAAGTACCTGCAACTCAATTTTTGGTAGGTGCTCTTCGTGATCCCATGCCCAAATGCGTAATTTGCCCTTGCTATCTCCCGAGGCAACGTAGGAACCCGCCGGTGAGAATTTGGCAGCGGTAACTGGAGCAGAGTGACCACGATACACAAAGCCGTTGGTAGATGGCGCACCAGAAGGCCCTACATGACTAGACGATGAACAAGCAGTAGTCTTGGGATTACTGTTGCTAATGTCAATTTCACGCACCACAATTAATTTTCCCCATGCATACATTATCAATGGCGCGCGTTGATCGTCATTGTCGTTAAGTCGACCGCCCTCACCATCTAGAAAGATGGGCTCTCCTCGAGATGCGGTGGGGAGAGGAAGGGCTTGGAAGGTCAGTGGATGTGTTGGTGGGATGCACGCGTTGGAGGCGTCTACTTGTTCCACTCCCATGGTTGTTTTCAAAAATCAAAATGCAAAATGACGGAACAAAAAATGCGGTAACGGCTAACTCGTGGGTGATGTGGTAGGGGTACGGATCAGACACCTTCCAGAAAAACAAATTGAGGAGAGCAGAGAGCTACGCTACTTGGCAGTCAATAACTCAACAAATGCTCCTCTCAAGAGAGCAATGTAAACCTAATATGTGCTGCTTATGATGATGTAATTATATAATGAAGAGAGGGAAGCTTTGGAATTGTGCATTGTCGTGCCATCACACAGAAACACCACCGAGTGGTGCATTCAGCTGAGACTCAAGCTGATACCGTGCTGAATGATTCCGCTGGACCCCAAAGAGAAGACCAAGGATCAGAGCGCTTGTAACTGAAGCAGTAAAGAACACAACATTCAACAAGGCTGTATTGAAGTCAATTTTGAGTCCCACAGCTGACGAGAATGATGCACGATATGCAACTGGCAGATTCATTTTCACCACTACCACACACGAGAGAAAGTAGGACCCCATGACGTAGGAGGTCAGAATATTGGTTACGCTGCCGGATGGACGATGACCAGGTTTTCCTGAATGTAACGTTCCACAAGATTTTCCAAACATCCTATTCAATTTTCTACCCAATGCGTTACTCACGCGTAGAAATGATCTAACTTGCGATGCACTCAGTACACCAGCAAGGACAATCGAGGTACCTTGAGCTAGATCGTTGTACTGGTCCTCACTAACAAGGTTGTTACCAATCAACCAAAGTAAAATGTTTGTGACGGGATCCCTGGGCGACTGCAATGGTTGTTGTTCATCTTGAAATAGAAGAGAGAGCGACTTTGACGCTAGCAACACCCGTACCACCAATACAATTGAAAAGATGATTCCGAAGAAAACTCGAATCCGACCAACTGTTGTCCGAGCCCGCAGTGCAAGTTGTTGCGAATGCTTCATCTCGTGTATGTCGTCATTCATATCTTTCACTAAATACGTCAAGAACATTACTTCATCCTGTAATTGCTGTATCTTCTTCTTCTCCGCATTGATTATCGGTATCGATGACGTAAATGACGACGAGGACGATGTTCTGCCATTATTCGCGGCGGATTGAATCATAATATCTTGCAGTAGACATTCTTTTTCTTGCAATTGAGACTTTGCATAGTAACAATCGCTTTCTGCTTTGGTGACTGCCGATAATGGGGTAGGCTTCAAGAATATTCCCACTAGATTCGAGTGCGGCAATGAACTTGATCCAAACCCATTGAGGATTGAGGCTACAATCAGCCCAAAGGAGCAAATCATTGTTACCATTGACTTCATTATTGACGACGACGATTGTTGTGTAGCTTCTTCCGATGTATATTCATATTCTGTGTTCGAATTTTGAATGACAACCGTCCTCATCGCTCCCAATGAGATGAAAGTTAAACATAGTAGTATTGAAGATGTGGCAATCGCCGAAAAGGAGCAGTATTGCATCAAGTTTTGTTGTCGTGTCTTACCTCCTTCCCCCCTATTAGCCCTGTTATTGTTATTGATAGGATCATTTTCTGTGTCGTCATTACTGTCATAGTCAGCAGGTAGAACCATTCTAAGTATCTTTTGCAGAAAGAAGCGCCATACGATTGCAACGAAAAAGAAGCGTATGACAGTCCAAATCAGCTGCACGATTATTGCTATTCGACTCCAGATCTTCACTTTTGTTACTAATGATGATGATGATGAAGAAGATGATGACAATCCCGATGATGACGTCGACTTAGTCTTTGGACGTATTACAAGCGCCAAACATATCGGATGTATTATCAAGATCAACACACATAGCAACCACAGTATAATTCGATACCAATATATGAGAATGGTGCTTCTATATATAAGAACCATCCACGATAAAGGCGCAGCTTCGAGAATTGCCAGTGAGAATAGTAGTAGCGATAGGAAGAGACAAATTTGGAATAGATGGTGTGTTGCTCTTTGGATTGGATCGAAGTGCTGTTTGTCTCCGCCTACACCATCGCAGACGCGTTTTGTTATGAAAGCGGCTGAGGCAAAGACTAGGAGGTCAAGCATGCTTGGAGAGCAGTATAGCGATCAGCCCTCAAACGGTACAGATAATATATATGAGCGCAGTCGATCGGGCTACCATAGAATCTACCTCTGAGAGGAACCCATTCAGCAATAGAAACACCATGCAAGTTTTGGGTGGTGATAGATGGCTTGCTCCTCCTCTTATGCAAAGAGCTTCTAATTGCCAAGTGCCAAGCAGCAGTAGCAAGCGCGCTCGCGGGGATCAAGAAAAGGAGATCTATCTTTTAGATCTGGGAAGATTCGAGATTCTTTTCATTTTCGGTCTTCTAAGCGTAGGAATTAGTAGACATTCCGGCGGCAAACGCAGCTCGAGCTAGCTTGATATCTTATTCTTATTCCCAGTGCCCAGTACGGAGTACAATAACACCTCGTTCGTCTTTGCTGGAGATAAATAGTAGCAGTAGCATGCTATTGCAATGTACATGACAGATGCGTGGAGGATTAAGGCAAAGAGCCAACAAAAAATCGACTGAAGAAGCCATTTTGCCAATCATTTCGAAAGACCATAACATTGATAAAGAGTGGCGGCGGAGAAGGAGTCGAAGACAACAATCTGCAATACACATATGCCAATCAAATAAAGTCACTGTGGTTGTATCAATTATTGTCTTTGCGATCGCATGCACATATTATGCAAGTAAATATTCGATGAAGAAACTTCATGCTCAAAATTATTCAAACTCCAAGTTTGATTTCCAGTGCCTCAACTATCCACAGTTGCAAGGCGTGCTGAATGATGACTACTGCGACTGTCCAGATGGAAGCGACGAACCGTTCACCTCGGCGTGTTCACATGTACTGGTTGGTCAAAAACTCTTCTCATGCACGGCTGCATCAACTGGCGAGGCAATAAAACTGTTTCCGTCCAGAATAAGGGATGGAGTGGTCGATTGCCATGATGGATCGGATGAGTATATACAACACACTTGACTATAGCTTATCTAGATGCCAATATCGCTGTCACGACGAGATTGGAGATCCAGGGTTTCCCTTGATCCGGGTCTAGAACCCGCGGGCGAGGAAAACGTATCGTATCCGCAGCAACAATGAGAAAAAAAGAGATCCTAGGCACCGCCCGACCGCCACCCGTACAACTCGCCAGCCACCAAATTAGTTGACACATACTTACATGTTATATATAGATGAGGGCGACCGGCATGCTGTTGGCGTTGCGATCAACAATGATGCATATTATCCTTTGGGAATTAGAATTGTTAGTATCTCAAGCATCGGAGAGGAATGATTTATAATGGTGCATCTAATTGCAATATGCCACCGAAGCAGGCTGCTCGTATCACAACGTCCGAGAAGAAGAGTGTCATTGATGACGCAAAGACCTTTCTTTTCCTTTCTTCTCGGTGGCAGCAGATTGACAGAGGCAGAGAAAGCCACAACATCCAAGCAACAAGAACTAGAGAGAATCCTACTTGATGGGGTGCGCCATCGTATCTCGATCCAGAATGCTCATCCACTCGGACCATGGCAGGCTATTTTAACCGTTGTTCAAGATCATTACAATGACTGGGTGAAAGTACAAGCACAGATAATAACAACAACGAAGGAAGATAATACAGCAAAAGTTACTATGATGACTTGTGAGCAGGAGGAATTGGGGATTGCAACCACAATTCTGCCAACAACAGAAACAGTACCATTCCGTGTCCTCGATTTGGCATGTGGTCCACGGGGTGAACCAGGTACGACAATTGCACATGCATTACCTCTTGCGACGGTGCATTGTACGGATTCATGTCCTGTAGTCGTGGCGGCTATTCCTGTACAAATTCATGTTGATGACGCGACGGAAGATGATGCAACATTACAAGTGGTACCATTAGTACAAATAACACCACCACCGAAGAATTTGACAAAGTCCATCACAGATCTAACAGATTTATCATCATTTGGTTCCAACTCGTTTGATGCAATAATATGCTGCTATGGGTACAACCTCTCCTCGAATATACCTCATGCCTTATCCGAGGCGTACCGGGTCCTCGTTCCTGGAGGTGTGCTTGTCATAGCCACGTGGGAAAGATCAGCAATGTTAGCAATTGGGTGTGATGTCCAGGCCTATGTTGAGGGTGGGGGGCATGACCCTGTATTTGATGATCTTCCACCTCGTAAAGTTCCTAAGATTAAATTGTCCGAAGTGGGTGAACTGGAGGGTCTACTAGTTGCTTCAGGGTTTGACCAACCTCAAGCTGTTGATTCTACCAGTTTGGTATATCCCATTGATTTGGGTAACACACCAGCGGATCAATTTGCAATGGGGACGATCCTTGTTAGGGATGAGCTTGAGAGCCTGGGGGCTTTGGGATGTCCTGCTGGTAATGGAGCAGGTGGATGGAGCTTGGCCGAGGAGGGCTTTTGGATGAATGTACAGAAATATGCCGATGTGGTGGAGGACAATTTGTTTCTGAGGGACAATACATTTAAGCTTACTGTTTCCACCAAAAAGTAATACGAAAGATGCAACCAGAGTCAGAGACCTTACAAAAGATGTAATTAAAGTTGGTGGATGAGCCTTAAATCTTATTGTGAGGAACTGGAGATTCAATAAAACTGTTTCCGTCCAGAATAAGAGATGGAGTGGTCGATTGCCCTGATGGATCGGATGATTAGTATATAGTATACAACACACTTGACTATAGCTTATCTAGATGCCAATATCGCTGCCACGACGATGAGCATGCCACCGAGCATCTCCTGAAGTGATGACACTTCACCCAAGAGCGCAAATGCAACCACGGCAGTAAAGAAACTTTCCATGGTCAAAATGATATTTGATTCGCTCGCCGTCACATCTTTTTGCCCCTGCTGCTGTAGCAAATCAGCAATTGCACCGGGTCCAACTGCTGAATACGCAAGAAGAAGCCAAACTGGAATTGATTGAAAACCTGACCACAATTGCAGTATAGTTCCGCCCGACCTTAAGGTTTCGAGAGCTTCGGAAAGAAACCACAGGCCATACATACCAGCTAGAAACGCTGTCTTTGTGAATTGCAAAGAAACCTCAGAATACTTCTCTGCAATTTGCGATGTTCTGAATATGTAGGTACTCCAACTCAATGCACCCAGAAGGATCAATGCATCTCCTTGATTGAATGAAGACCCTGCGGCTACAATGTTCGCATCAGTCACTGACGAACTATCAACAGACGATGTGGAAATCAGAAACAGTCCGACTAATGCCAAGGCACATCCACCCCAAACGGACGACTGAATAGTTTCTCCTGCCATGGCGGAAATAAGTGGGGTCATCACGACACTTGTTTGTGTGAGGAAGGATGCTCTTGCAGCAGGGCTGGACAATAATCCTGCATTAATGAAACCCTGTTCAAAATAAGTTGGATAAATCAATCGATGAGAAATGCTGCTGTAAAATGTTGTGCGATTAAAATCAAGTATTGTACATAGGTGATCCATGCCTTACCTGAGCACCACAATTCCAAAACGCCAATTCCGCTGCTGCTAGCCACATTGGTCTATCATTGCTCTCATCCTCCTCTATACTACTGGTGCTACTAACTATACCCAAATTTTCTTCCTCATCTATTTCCTTTTCTGCTGCATTCTTTCTATTCACACTAACAATAATCGGAATGAATGTCAACACACTAAGGCACTGTCTCACCAAGCTCAATACCGAAGCGGTAGGTGCCCCCTCACTTGCATATACTGCTCTGAGTGTAACGTTCAATGTTCCGTAGAGAAAAGCAACTAGTAAAAGAATAGCTCGACCCTTTGCTTGTTTTGAAGATGTGATTGATAGTGCAATTGAAGAGAGTTTCGAAAAGATAGGTAATGATGGCATTTCAATTGTTTCATCTTGTGCATTGTTTTCCTGCCTGCCTACTTGTAGGAATGTTGGCTTCCGTTTTTGGTTTTGCTGCTGCTGCTGTTGATGTTGAAATGTTGAGTATTGACCTCGATGTTGCGAATTGAAAGCCACCAAAGGTCGACAATCATTTTGATGATCAGTATTTGCACGATGCATATTAAGAACCCTCTTTTGATGTTTTAGCTTGAATGTTTGGAGCGATGCGTTGATGGGCGTGGGCAAAGAGGCAACTGCAAAGATGATTGCGGCTCGAAGGACGTTGTTGTTCCTCATTATGGAAGGTATGCGTGTTGAGAAGTACTACAATTCGTGGTTTTTGCTTCGGACAAAGTGCTGGAGTTGTTTTGCAGTGTTGCCACGACCCACGACATCACACGTGTGGGCGTTTTTTTCATGGTCAAAAAGAAAGCGTTCGGCGTTCTCTCCTCTTTCCCCGCCCAAAAATGACGCGTTGAGAATTGGCCCTAGGTACATAGGCAGCTGATCTATGGGTAAATACAAGTAGGGTCGCTTAGGGTATGTTCGGTTACGTATCTAGGATTGGGCTGCAAAACCATCCATTTTATTTCTCCATGTCAAGCGAGCTCACTACTTCTCTATCTCTAGTAACTCTCTGACTGACTATCAAGCAACCAACAGCCATGGGAAAACAAAAGCGCAATAAGTCCAAGCGGGGAAGCAAACAACAACGAAGCAAGGCTTCAATCACCGCTAGCTCTGCTACCAATTCGGCCAACGAAGAGAAGGGAGCATCAACAGTCGTCAGTAAAATACGTCATGGTGATCCACGCGTTCGACATGCAGCCCTTGTGGCTTTAAGCAGTACTCTCTTCCATAGTTCGTCTTTATCTGCGGCGGCACAGCAGAAGCAGCGACAGCAACAACTGGGTAACAAAGGGAGCGTTAAGACAAATAAGACTGCAGTGGATGCGAGTGATGAACTGTTGCTACGAGCACTTTCAGAAAGGATACTTGATGTAGATATTCCATGTGCCACTGCCGCGACGGGATGTCTCTCCAATTATGTCAGTTTTTATTGCATCGGTGACGCGGAGGAGTCATCTCCAGAGGCGGAAGTTGCTTCAGAGGTTATGGTGCCAATCTTGTTCCAGCGGATTCAACGTAGTTTGGACAAGATAACTTCTCTTGGGTCTCAGATCGAAAGCAGTACTGCAAGTAAAGTTGGTGAGAAGGCTGCTGCTGCATCAACAGCAAGTGCTTCTGGATCAAGTGCCATTGATAAGTTGTTTGCGTTCAATACCGAGCAATGGGTACTTGTTTCTCTGTCTCTACAAACTCTTGCCGGTTTGATTGAAAACTTCCCTTCAGCTGTTCAAAGAGTTAGTGCCGCGTCGCTTTCGACTCTTTGTGCTGTACTACCTCTGGTTGAGAAATCAATTCAGCTGACAAAGAGTAGCATGGAAGAAAGCAGCAGCGATTGCATTTTAGACGCCTCATCCAACGCATCACGCGCCATCCACTCGTTGTTGGATGATAACATCGCGATTATTACGTCTTTACAGTCAACCCCACTTACTAACATTGTGACTGAGTTGAAAAATACGATTATCAATGTACAAATGCCACATATGACAAGATTGCATGCTTCCGGTGCATTGGTATCACTTCGTAAAGTTTTAGTTTTGGATGAAGAGCTCAAATCTTCACGTGGCAGAGAATACGATGCAGTTGTTGCCGCTGTACAAACTTGCACAGATGATACCGTGATTGACTTGCTAAGTAATCTTTTTGAGAGTGGAGATAATAGTGATGTCCCCAAACAGCTCGTGCTTAAAATGATCGAACTATCGAATAAGTGTCAGAGTATGAAACAAGATGAACTGATGGAATCTCAAATTGTAAGTGAGGTTAATGCGAGGAAGGAACCAGCTAGGATGATCGCTCGCCGGCAAAAGGAATTGAAAGAAAGCAAGAAGGCTGCCAAGGCGGAAAACGAGGACATGAAAGAAAGCGAGAAGGAACCGGCAATAGTCGAGGATATGGATGGGGTAGAGAAGACCAAGGCAACTGAAGAATCTAAGTTGGATGATGTAAAGGACGAGTTGGATGGTGTGGTGAAGTCATGGAGAGAGCTCATTGGATCATACAAACTAGCTCTGGAATTGGTTGCAAATCTCTGTTCTGGCAGAGAGTATCAAGACGATGATATTGAAGATGCAATGTACCCTGACGACGACGAGCACATGTGGGATTCAGACGACGAAGCAAAACTTGTGTCTGCAGCAAATGCTACCGGTGCCATGGACTCGATGGAAATGACTTGTTCCCCTTCGGAACGGGTCACATTCGGATCAATGTCTTCAAAGCACTTACTGGCACGAATTCTTTCCTTCTTTCGGAAATGGGTAGAGTTTGTATCAATGCTAAAAGACGATGTTCCTGCGTTGGTCGCTGAAGATGTTGATGAGTTGCTATCAACTTGCGCACTATGCTTGGGGAATATGGTTGCGTGTGATCTCCCCTCCCTGAATGAGCCCTCTATAAAGAAAGCGATAATGGTCGGAGGTCAAGAAACATCTGTCACAGATGGTCTTGACATGTTTTGGTGGGAGCTCGTTGCGGCAATGTCCTCTAACGTATCCGATGGTCCCAAAGCGCACATTACATCTGTTATGCTTGCATTGCTAAGACATCAGCCAAAAGCGCGAACCATTGTGAACTCGGCTGTTTTGGATCTTTTATTGGCTGCCATTACCCAACAATACAATTCTGAAGGAGGAGCAAGTAACGTACAGATGAAATGTAATGCTATCTCTATGATCGGATTACTCTGTTCCGAACCTCACCCCCCGGAAATCAATGCAAGAGTATGCTCGGCATTGCTTGAGAGGTTGAGGTCTCCTTTATCCAATGTAGTTGATGACAGCGATGCTGACAGCGAGAAAGCAAAGCAATCCTTGGTAATCATGCACGAAATTCTAGACGTCTTAATGGATATGTATGGCGGTGATGACAGCCACGACGAAGTATTTGACCAACAAGATGTTCTCGGGCACTTTCAACGATGTTTACCTGGCTTCAAGAGACGGATTAAAAAGACGGGAGCACACAGTAGCAGAGAAGAATTGGATACGTGGAACGAAGCAGCTTTGAATTGTTCGAGATTTATCAAATACAAAAAAGAGAGTAAATAGTAATCTAATATTTCTATTCTTTAGAATCTTCTTGCTTTCGAAGATTATCTCTATGATTCTCGTCGCAGAATGTAAGTTCGAGACGGTTATTGGCAGACCACTGTCTACCCATTGCATTCATAACCAACTGCGACGTCACGTAGTTAGGGATGGCCTCTCCATCTATTGCTTCGAGCTTGCAGCCGACTAGAGACAGTCCAGTTTGTTTCATTTTCCTCTGGAATGGTCCCTCTACGCCGCTTATAGTTTTCACGATTACATCCGTGCCATTGTAACCGGTAGTAAATGTTAGGCCAAGTTGAGAGTAATCGGGCGCTGGGATCGAAAAGGTCTGCGCCGACTCTATATCCAATGAGAGGGGGGAAGATGTCAAATAAGACTTGACATTCTTTGTCTGCGCTCTCGCAAATGTCAGTGCCAAAGGAGAAAGCTCTTTCATCATGTCAATTACCTCAAACAGCTTTGGTGAAGGGTCGCTTCCTCTAAGTAGTCGACAGCCTGCTCCAACAGGGATTCCGTTAATGAAGACTAAATTATCACCGATGAAGACATTGCTGCTCTCAGCAACACCCTCTGCAAGTGTGAACCCTTCCAGGACGACCTTGTTGTCGCTAGACGAAGATGATTTCATGTCAGAAAATGACAGCTCTGAAGGTCCGCCAACAGTTGAACCATAGTTCTCTTCATCCTTTTCCAACACAATGGTGTGTATGTACGGCTTTGCAAAACTAAGAGATAAAGGACGTTCATTCCCTACCTGCTCCAGGATTGAAATACCTTTTCGCTTTCCTTCCCCCTTTTCTCCTAGTACAGAGATACCATTAACACGGCAGAGTAAGTCATTTTCTGAAACGCATGACAATTCATTTTCGTTAAGCCTTCGACCATCGCTGTCACGAACAAATCCACTAACAGCTAACGCAAAGTTATCCGGAGAAGTCCCGAACTTGATACCAATTTCACCTTGATTGGCAAATTGAACTGTAGTGAATAGAGACGTTTCGGTGGCACTTTGCAAATCCTCCTTCTTGTTGGACGCAGTATGGTTGGATTGTTCAACAAATTTGTTCAGACGTTTCGCATCATCTTCAGATGCAAGTTTGAATAGAATTGATTTTGGCCTTGCAGGATCTCTTAAAGCTGCGAATAAATCGACTTGGGTCTCTGGGCCGTAACGCTTGCCATTCACACTGACAATCATTGCGCCTTGAAAAATATTTGGATCGAGCTTCTTGTCCTGGGCTACTTTTCTGGCTTGAGTGCCTCGCGGTAAGTCAATAACCTTCAGATAACCACTCTCATCATTGGTGAGAATGTTCAGGCCTAATGGTAGTCGTTCACGCCAAACTAGCTCTACCTCATCTTCAACGATGGAATCTGCTTTCGTTACATGGTGTCTGGCAAGCCTCGGCAAGCTTTCTAATTCAATATTAGCTGTTCGTAGTATAAAATCCCAATACGGTGACAGAGATTGGTTTAAAGTGTCAACCAACCACGCAGAGTTGTTCTTGATAACGTTGATGATCACACTGACTACATAGTCACGCAGAGGATTTTTCAGTAATGATGCTAGTTTGTTTGCTGCCCAAGTCAGACGGCCTTCTCCTTGAATAACTAGCTCAATGCCACCAATAGAGCAAAATCTATCATTCAGGCATAAGACTGGCTCCCACACAGTTACTTTCTCGCCAGTCACTGGATCATCACTTTCACTAGCAATGCGCCGGCGCAGCTCAAATTTCATTCTAATTGCGCCGTCCCACAGCTTTGTGTTGGCTTTCCCACTTCCTTTCAGATATGGCATATATGTTTGCTCGAAGCTCCAAACCGCATCATCTAGGGTAGCAGATATATTTTTGATGTCAATAATCAGAAGTTCTGACGCTTTGACAGCTCTGGATGGAGGCAAAGCAGCACTTCCATCCTCGTCCTTCGTTGTTGCAGCGCGAATACCAGCGATTTCAATGTGGATGTCTTCCTTTTGCACCTTGAAACCTGCCATCGACAAGTTAGATAAATGATAAACGAGTCCTTCTCTAACTCCGTCAAAAGGAGGGACAGGCATAGATGGAAGAATTTTTAGCAGAAAGTCTAGTGCCGTGTCTCCGGCAGAAGAGATCATTTCACGTCTAGCTCTTTCATCGGTCATTGCAGATTGAGTATCGTCCAAAAGTTTACCTACATCCAAACCTTCAACTCCCTTCATTACTGTTTCTTTCGTAAGCCCAGCCTTTGTGACTGCATCAAGGATGCCTGCAGTGGCATCAGCGCCACCAGCCTTTGCACCAAGCTTCCCCGATGCTGCTTCAAAATCGTCCAATAGGGATTCCGCCTTCAAAATCAGATCGCCACTCTTCGACACCACTTCGTCGTCATCCAGAAAAGTTGCAGCCATGTCCAATATGTCAGACATGGATAATTCGCCGCTTGTTATTTGCCTAACCTTCGCCAAGGCATCATCCGCTTTATTGTTCCAGTGTTTGGATTCTTTCATCTTGCTTTCTACAGCATCGAGTTGCAATTCAATGTCTTTTGCAGCTTTCATTGCAACAGGCTTAAATAGTGACATTGTCCCTCCTTCTCCACTTGCTAGCTTGGCAATTTCTTCAGCAGATAGCTCTTGTCCCAATTGAGATTCGAGATCAAGAAATACCTGTTCTAAGCGTAGAAGAACTGCATCACGATAAACAGTATTTTCTTCCGAAAGAAGTGCAATAAGGGTTTCTTTCGTACCTTTCATAGCCGATGTAGCTGATGATTGCACCCTATTGATAACAGTTTGGATCGTATCTTCGTCAACTCCTCCAGCCAATGACTTTGCTTTATTCTCCACTCCATCCATTCCCAGCAATGATGATGCTTTGGCACTATAATCGTCACCGGTTCGTGATATTGCTGCCAACGAACCAGCGATAATCGCATCTAAGCCTCCACTACTCTCACTACGTAACTCAATTGCCTTGAAGAGACGTGATCTGATTGCATCCCCCATTTCCATGGATTTAAGTTTTGCCATGGCTACATCTCCTTCGGTAAATGCACGTGTCAAGTCACTACCGACGCCACCACTACCAAGTCCTTGAATTTGGCCCGGTGCAAGGTTTAACAACTGCGCTGCTCGTGTCCGGAGTCGTTGCGTACCTTCCATGAACATACCAACAGTCTTTGTTTGGAATAATCTCCCAGTCATTTCTTGCCACATCTTTGTCTTCTCTGATATTGACGAATATATAGAAAGTAATTGTGGATCTGATGTTGCCACAGTGGAGAGATGGTCAAACATTTTTGCAAATTGTTCTGTCGCCTGCCGATGAACTTGTTGTCTAGAAGGAGACGTTGGGATGGAATCAACAATCTTTGAGCTATCAAATGTAATACCTGCATTGTGCCCATTTGCTTGAAGTGTGATACCATCATCCGAAACATTGATTGTCAACATTTGTTCAATGGATGCCAAGGCCTCCTTTTGCAATTTGCTCATCTTGTCACGAATAGTTTGTCCTGACGGCGATCCATCCACATCCTCTATCTCAATGCCCATCGATTCCAGTGCCTTCTTTGTTTTATCAGGTACATCCACCTCCACCAAATCCTTTAACCGTTCACGCCCCAAGTACAACAACTTTGTCAAATCTTCATCACGCAACATATCGTAAACTTGTCGAATTTCATCCGCCTCGGGTAAAGATATTCCTTCCGTGGCAGCCTTGACCGATTCAATCTTCTCAGGTGTTGATGCCGTAACAGAGCTAATTTTATCATTGATGACATCCATGGAAGATTTGGATGCATCAGAAATAACTTTTGCCACCGCAGCTTTATTGTCCTCTCCATCTTGATTATCATCCACTGTGATTGCGCATGATGAAAGGAGTTTATCTGCAATAACCTCATCGGCATCATTATCAAGATGTTCCTTCGTTTTCTCCTTTACTGCATCTAATGATGACCATGCCTTTTCCCCTCTGCGCATCAAGTCTTCGAGCATTGGATAGAATTTGGCACTTGTAGACGAAGGATCAATTTGATTTGCGTTCAATTCCACAATCGTTTTTGGTTCCTCATCTTTGGTTTGTTGCGATTGCTCTTCGCCTTCGCGGCTATCACTACTCGTTTCCTCATCATTGCCATCCTCTTTTATACTTGACAGAGATTTCTTGCCTGTTGGTTTTGAAGGGGTGCTCATTACAGATAGAGATTTTGCAAGTGAGTGGCCATCATCTACCCCCTCTCCTTCCGCATGAATTGGAATTACAGATGCCAAGTAAACATCTCTCTCAGGAACATACTCCTCAATCAAATATTTCCTTCCATACTCCCGAGAAGCGGCGGTGTCATCATCTTCATCTGCTATAATATTCTCATCAGTAGTATGATCTCCACGCACAATCATTCCCGACGCGGCAACCAACTTTTTAGTGAGACACTCTGTTTTGACTGTTAGCAATGTCCCAGATGCAATGGATTTCCCAGGCTGACGATTCAGCCGTAATGTAGCCCATGGGCCGCCGTCGTGCAGGCAGGTGACAACGCCGGTGCCAAAGTCTGTGAGGACAGCATCACCAAGGTCAAAATTCATGGTTTGTGCGGTCTCTATCAAGTCGAAGAGGATTATGGTGGGGAAGATTGGTACCAACGGTCTACCAACGGTTGTATTGGCTGTTTTGGTTGTGGTTGGGTGCAAGGGTAAATAAGCAGGGTTGGCGACGTTTTGTGAATTTTAAAAGATCCCGTTA